>JAMYXO010002454.1:0-15000 GCA_033310375.1 Conus canariensis | reverse complement strand
AGTTCTTAATCAAGTTACCCCAAGTTCTTAATCTAGTTCTTAATCAAGTTACCTTAAGTTTTTAATCAAGTTACCTCAAGTTCTTATCAAGTTCTTATTTAAGTTTTCATCAAGTTGTCATGAAGTCGTTATCAAGTTCTTATTCAAGTCACTTATAATTATTTATTAAGTTCTTGAAATATTACTGCATATCAAATGGATCAAAATGATCTTTTGTTGTTGGCGGTTCTGGTATTCTTTTTTGTTCAGATTTTGTATTTAGTGGCTGTGATTTTTTGGGCTGCTTTGGTTTTTGCTGTCTTTCTTTATATGTTTTATAAACGTAATAACCACCCCCACCAACAGCAATGACGCCAAAAATGCTAACTCTTTTAATCCAAATAATCCATGATGATGTTGCGGGACTTGAAACAACTTGTTCTTGTTGTGGCTCTGGCACAACTGGTGTTTTTTCATTATGAGTTATATTCTGTGATTGCAACATTAATTTTTTTTGTTTGTTCCACTCTGCTAATTTTTTTCCTGCTGCAACGCGCCCAGGATGAGGAGGCTTTTTACTGGTCACTTTCTCCATCAATGTTTTCTGATTCTGCTGATTTTCTGGCTCGGTCATTTTGAAGGGAAACAAAATCTATATGATTAAAAGTAATTAATCCCATGATTAATGGCGATAACAATGTTCCAAATCTGTAATATAGATCACATCCTAGAGACTCTAATGACTTTGTTAAAACGGGATCCTGTGTTAAATCATACATAAAATCTTGTTCAGAATCAATGGGAGCAAATCTACTAACTAGTTTAGTGTACAAACTAAGAACCGTTTGCCCAACACTTTTTACCATTCTTGACCCCAGTTGCGCTTCATACCTGTTGTGATACTTTACAATGTCTTGTGGCGACATTTGTTGAATCTGTTCTATGCTGAATTCATTTCCAAGGTACTGTTTTGTTTTTCCACATGCTGCTAAAGAATACAGCCTTTCCTTTTGGCGCATAATAGCTTGGTCATCAACTTGATCATTTGTAAGTTCAGGAAGTAGATCATCGCTGTTCATGTTTTATTAATGAATAAATATTATTTTATTTTTTAAAAATGAGCACCGAAAAAACTTTTACTAACCTTGTATACCATTCTGCTGTTATTGGAGGCCTAAGTGTAGGATACACAATGCTTGGTAAAAGCCTGTTAAAAATAAAACCAGCAGATCTTGGCAAACTAGGCTTTGAAGACTCAGCAAAGCTGATTGCTGTTATTACAGCTTCATTTGCTACGAAAGATTTTCTAGTTAAGCAAGGAATAATTCCAGACAGTATCAATATGTAAAATTAAAAAAATACATTTATAAAAATGGCTTCACTCGTAATGATGATTGGTGGCGCTGTGGTTAATGCGCTTGCTTTTAGCGGAAGTAATTACGCATTTAGTAAACTACAAAATAACAATGAGAGAAAAAGACATAACAGAGCTATGGAGCAACTAGCTGCTGCACAAGACACCTATGAAAAGCAAAGAATGGAGCAGTTAGATTTTATTAACGACAGACTTAAACAACAGGGACATGCAGCTTACACATTTAAAGATGTTGACCAGGCAATAAAAGAATATTTTCTAGTGACAGGCAAACAAGTTGAAACATTGCCCCCACCAAAATTTAGCGACTTTTATCAACCATCAGAAAAACAAAAGATGCAAGAAATATTGTTTATTGTCTTTGGCATGACCGCTGTGTATTTTGTTGCACAAAGTATTGGCTGAATAAAAATGTACAAAATCTATTATTCTCCAAAAGGATATTGGAAGGGAATAACAGCAATTAAAAAGCTTAGCCAAGCAGCGGGAGTCAGTGAACAAACAGCAAAAGAATGGTTATCTAAACAAGCGATTTGGCAAATTTATTTACCAGCGCCTAAACGAATACAAAGACCACACTTTGTCAACACAATACCGAACGACACCCATCAAATGGATCTTCTATATTTACCCCATGATACGATTAGACGAAAAAGATTTAAGTACGCACTTACAGTCATTGACATAGCTTCAAGATACAAAGATGCTGAACCATTAACACAAAAGAGTGCTTCTGCTGTTGCTGTCGCTTTACAACTGATATATCAACGAGGACCCTTAACTTATCCTCGCATGATTCAAGTCGATGATGGAAAAGAATTTAAAGGTCAAGTGAATCAATTATTGTTAAAACATAGAGTTACCATTAAAAGAGGCATTCCGGGTGTTCACAGATCACAGGGTTTGGTTGAAAACTTTAACAAACAGTTATCTGAAAGACTTTTCTCCTACCAGTATCACAGAGAGCTGGTTGACAATTCTCGCAACACAGAATGGGTAAAAAGACTGCCCTCAGTTCTACGTGCAATGAATAATGAAGAATTTAAAGGTCTAAAACCAGTACAAGCAATCAGAAAACAAACAATAAATGTTGTTGAAGGAGAGTCTTCATCAAGCAAACTATTACCATTTGGTTTGAAAGTAAGGTACCTTTATTCGCCGGGAGAAGCAGAAGGGGACACTCGCATTAGGGCAACCGATCCAGTTTGGAGTGTTGATCCATATGAGATAAAAAAAATTGTGAAAATGAATCCACCCGTGTATTATTTACGAGAAACTGACACAACAAAACGACCAGCCCCCCGAAGATCTTTTGTGAAGGAAGAACTGCAGATAATCCCGCCAGACACAGTTCCAGTCGCTTAGTTAATTTAGGCAAATACATTTCTGAGTTAAAATGGAAGCTCAAAAAAAATTATTTGCGTATAGATTTATTATTAAAACAATGATAAAGAATAAACTACCCATTGATCCTAATATTTATGAAAAAATCAAAAATCTTGAAACAACAACCACAAATAATCCAGCTATACTGGATAAAGAAATTACTGAGTATCTAATTGCGCTTGACCAAATGTCCTCCAGTGCCCAATTGCATATGAATACTCTGGATTAACAAATACTCGTTTAGTGTTTGTTCTATCTAATGACTTCTTTGTTACAACAGTTGTGTTGATCTCATGTAGATTAGATCGCAGCTTGTAATTGTCATGATGAAAAGTCTTTTTATTGAACAATGCTTCTTTATAGTTGTCATGGGATATGTTTGATTGCACAACACTACGAGATATTCCCTTTGCTTTTTTAACAACTTTTTTTTGGCTTGAAAGACTGTACATTTTCGACCTCAAACCAACAAACTCCTTGATCACACCTCCAGATAATTCATCCTTCATCTTACCTAAAACCTTCTTATTAATATCTGAATGCAAAGGTGAATCTTTAGGATAATCAGATGTGTCGTACCATCCAGCATGCCCTTTAGCCACTTCTGTTTCTAAATCTTTGTAAAAATCTTCAGTAGGGATGTCTATTACAAAAGAATCTGTATCTGTGTACAGAACTCTGGACTCTGGATACAAGGGTTTAAAGTAGTCGTAAAGAAATTCTAACATCAAAAGCTTCGACAGCTCTAAAACAGTAAACCCAATAAAAACAGGTTTGTCCAATTTGACTTTCTTTTTTTTCATCATTATTCCAAAAAGCTGATCATGAAATCTTCTGAAGTCCTGATAATTAGGTTTAGAAGTTAGCTTAATTGCATCGTTCTCTCTGGTGACCAATCTAACATCTTTACGCTTGTGCGGATTCTCCATAGTCTTTCCAAAACAGCTGTTGTTCATCAGCTTGAAAAAGTCTTTTTCTGAAGCATCTGTGGATTTAGTTCTGAGATCAGTGTTCTTCATTATGTATGGTTTCATGAACTGTTCTTGATCAAAAGCAATTATACGATGAACAGCTGTCAACTTTAAACCATGTCTTAAATAAAATTGAAGAAGTCTGTAATGACAGACATAATTTTTTTTGTCACGAAGATTAGGCACAAGTTTAGGCGGTTCTGTTTTTGCCATCTTTAGACTTTCTGCTGCTAATGGATAGTCATTATGGTAATCATGGAGTTTCTGAGGATATTCTAAGTCAACTTCTAGAATGTATCCACACTGTTGATCTGGCGTCAAACTGCCCAACCACTTTAATGCTTTTTGAATATTATTCGTATCTGTGTACATTTTAAAGTTGCGTAATGGAAGTGATTGCGCCATTGCCCATCCATACAGATTGTTTGCATCTAAATACATAAGATAGTTAGACCTTTTACTTGGATCATAGTCGTCCAAGTATTTGTTGTTTGCTTTACAGTAATGGTGCGACGCCATACTGATTCCCCCACGCAATCCGTTTTCAATCATCTGAAGCATTGGCAGGTTAGACAATAAATCAATTTGTACTCCAGTAAATTTTAAGAAAGCGTCCCAGCTCATCCCGGGCGCAGAAATGTAATGCGCAGGATCCAGGCTGTAATGTTTCATGCAGGTCTTCCTATAATTTTCAAAGACGTCCGCCAACAAACAGGTATCCGCCATTAAATAGGAATCATGATAGTCTCCCATCGTTTTACACTCTAACTTCTGCCACGCATCTTGAGCATGCTGGTAATCAGAATCACTGATGTCCTTTCCTCTGAGACTAGAAAAGAACGCGCCTTTAGGCGGAAGTGTATCTTCGTCAAACCTTTGCCAACTGTTCATGTACTCATAAGGGTAAACGCCCTTTCTAACAAGAGTTGGGTTAAAATATTCTTCTGTTATTGGGCAGGACTTTAAGGACATAGCCAGTGACTCTAAACTCCCCATCAGGTGTTGCATAGAGTCGTAGAAAGACATGTTATTTAAAGTGAAACACATGTACTTTTCTGATGACTGTGCAATGCATGACACCCTGAAGTCGCTAGTTACTGCTTGCATTATAAGGTGAGAGTCGTAACCTCGCAAGTTGTGAAAGAATATAGGCAGCTTCCATGTCTTTGGTTCAAACTTTAGTTGAAGATTGCATTTACTGTGTGCTGCTCCTCTAAACTTTCCACTAATGTGATCATGGTCTCTTACTGTTGGATTCTCTGCGGAGAGGCCTAAACCACAAATCCAACAGTGAGTGGCTGAGTCATACTGTTGTTGGTCTTCAGGCGTCATTATGATTTCAGATAAATTCAGATTATTAGAACAGGCATTACGCACTTGCTGCATGCGTTTTAAGAAGTATTTTGCAGCATTTGGTCCTCTGTATAATTCTGGCTTTGAATGGGCGCCATCCGACCTAACAATGATGAAGGCAAATGAGCAAATCTGATGATTACTCATTAAGACTGTTTTAGGAAGTTTCTGTGGGGTTGGTCCTTCATAAGGAACAATGAGTGATTCGAAGTCTGCGTAAACAACATATGGACTAGTTTGCAACCGTTTCCAGTTCTTAAAACTAACTTTACTGCCTTCTCCGGGCGTAATTAGTTCTGTATCACAGTCAACTGGGCTAATACAATGTTTTATATGTTCGCTCGCAGCTTGAACGGACGGAATTCTTGTTAAACATTTTCTACAGAATTCTTGTTTGCTATGTTGTTTTGTAGTATGCACTAGTAATCTACTCATTGTGCGTATTAGAGTGTAGTGCAACCCATTAAGGCTTTGCATTAGGAGTAAGTCTACATGAGTTTTGGTTGGTTCGCCTATTGTTGGACTGTTCTTTGACACTCTAATTGGCAGAAGGTTGGTTTCTTCAGACCATGTATAGACATTAACAGTTATTGGTGGATTTTGTTTTTCAAACTGATCAATTTTGTCTACAGCCATAGGAAATTCAAGGCCGTTAAAGTTAAGATCATTGGCCCACTGTAAATAGTTAGATACTCTCTCTGCATTTTTGGCAACGTGATGCAGCCTAGCAAGAACGCACCACATAAAACATTTGTCGTCTGAATTCTTTATGTTCAAAACTGCTCTCTTTGCAACTAATGTTGGAGGCAGTGGAATGTAAGCCTTGCCTACAATTGGCTCATACTTAGCTTGTCTTAATCTGATGTCTAGGACTTCGCCCTCTGACCAACCAGAGCCTCTCATTTTAGCTGCTTCAGAGGCTTCATTAAACTGTGTAAGAAGTTGATCTGCCCAACCAGGTGTTAAGTCATTATGAGAAAGAATAGTCTGCTGTTTAGTTGAGACCCAGACTTCTAGATTTTCTTCGTTTATTGTTATATAGTCGATTAAAACAACTATCCTTACTTTAACTGGGGGGTTTATTGTTAGTTTACTTGGAACTTGAGAAATAGCATGTACAACGCTTGCCTGCACGTTTGTTGGATCAATAACTTCTAAAACGACCTCATTTAAAGCTTTTGACAAACGCTCTTCCTCGAGCATTGCTTCAAACAATTCATCTGAACCTTCATATATCTTATCCATGTTGAGTTTCTTTTCTAACTCAAAATATTTATTTAAATTAAAAAAAAAAAATACTTAATCAGAATCAATATCAACGGTCTTTTTGTGCTTGGACTCATAAACTAAAGTATAAACGCCCTTTGGTGTTGTTAATGTGAGCTGTTTAAAACAGAGTTTAATGTTTCGTTTACTTTTTTAAACATTCCTTTTTTATCTGATCGGTGTCTGGTTGTTGAGAAAAAGTTGCCCTTGCCTTTCTTTGAAGATCAAACTTTTGTCTTTTGTAGTCCTCAAAATCAGCCTGTAGGCGACTAAATTCTTCATCCGTGATGTTTGAGTCAGCAAGTGCTTTATTTATTGTCAGTTTGAAGGAACTAAGTTTAGCTGTTATTAGTTGAACCATAGCTGTGTGCTTTTGGAGTTTAGCTTTTATTTTTTTGCTGACAGCACTTACAGCCAATGAACACAGGCCAAGAGTTAAAGACAAACCACCTAGAGGTATAGCTACCGGTGCACCTACGCCTGTTGCTAAGAGACCTACACTTGTTCCTGCTGATAGAGCACTAGTGATCGATGCTCCAGTATTAACATATGTAACAGCATTAAAGACAGCAGAATACCTTCGTTTGGTTTTGCTGTATTTTGAAAGGTCCTGCTCTAGTTTTTGTTGCATTTGTGTAATGTTGGTTAATCTGAAAGTTTTTATGTCTACAGCAACAGAGTTGCCTACTATCTCTTCTTTGGGCACTTTTGGATAAGTCGTAACAGACATGCTTTTTTAAAATAAAAATAATTTAGTATTGGATATCTTTTAATCTGTTATCTTGAATATTCAGCTGCGCATCATATATTAAAAACAAATGTACATTAAGTGGTTTATCACTCTCTTTTTCTTTATCAATTTGAATGTTTATTACGTCTTTAACTGTTCTCCCACTCCCATGCAACTGATTATCTTCTGTTGACCTTAGGTCAATCCATAAACCGTATTTCGTTGTTAAATATTCATCAAGTCTAACACTGTGAAGGTGTAGATCTTTAGACACAAGGTCTACTGTTGGATTTCTACACCTCCCGCCTCCAAACAATTTTCTTATTTCATCAAAATGATGATAAGGTTTAAGCCCGCTACCGTAGACTTGGTTAGGACTACCCTCAATTGAACATTGTACTTTCGTTATTTTAGGATTGATAAACTTTTCACTTTGTCTTTTGAATGGTTCTTCATCTTCACACAGCAATAAAATACCTTTAAGGGATCTTGCTGTAGCACTAAAACTAAAGTTCCATATTGTGTCTGCCCTGCTTTTAGGATATTTAGTATGATGAATCACTCTTTCGTAATATATTGCTAATTTTGACTGATATTGTTGCTCAATCAGCCTTGCTAAGTTAGGGTTGCTAACAATGTCAAACTCTAACGAGATGTCGAAAATGCTGTACTTTGCGTTAGAGTCTGTAGATTTAATGACACGTTTGTATTCATTAAAAGTTAGTTCATATGACAATCTGTCTTTTAATGCTCCTTGAAAGTATGGCGCATGCGCTTTTAACAACTCAAAATCTAAGGGTATGGAAAAGCGATTTCCATAAGCAAAACTTACAGCTTCATACTTGTTGCCGGCTTTAGCATCTTCGGCGTCTATTCTGTGTTTTAGTGCTTCGTTATTTTCGATTCCTTGAAACGCAAGATCGGCCCTTTCATTATCGGTTAGCCATAGATCAGAATAGATTAGAAATATGTCTGCATTGTGTAAAGAAAATATTTCTTGCCCCTCAAGTTTTATAGAAATTTTCTTAACGATTGCCCGTCCCAGATTCTGGACTACTGTCCTGTTTTCGTCTGTTGCTGATTCTAGTTCTATTTTGAAAGTAAGTCGTGCAGATCCCGGCACAATCACTTCATCTGCTCCTAGGTCTGGAAATTTAACAGTAAGAATTTGATCTGAATCAATAGTAGATGGATTATTTGGAACAATAATATTCTGTTTATTTCCCTTCACGCCAAAGGGCTCTTTCAGTCTTCTATGCGGGTCAAGAATCGAGCCATATGCTTGTGACATTTTTTTATAAAACAAAATAAAAAGTTAATTATTTAAAAACATGGCAGGCATTGAAGATTATGATGTTTTTGATCCTGGAGACGACATGAGTGAAATGACTCCTTTGACACAACCATCGCGCTCATTGCGACATGAATTAACAGAAAGTAAGGTCAGATCATTGTACCAAAGTTTAGGCCAAGAACCTCCCGAATTTATAGACCCTAATGATTTTGAAACAAAAAATGATCACTTGTTTTTTAAAAATGATAAAGGTGAACTTGTTCAGCTTACATCTAAACCAGACCCATCAAAGTTTTTAGCAAAGACTACAATTAGACAAAGGCTCAGTGTGAGCGATCAAAATCGCCTTGGCATTGCTAAACCGCGAAGATTAGACAGTGAGGCAGTTGCTAAACTTCAAAACACACTACAAGAACTCCCAACAGAAAACCAAATACAAAACATGGAACTTAAAGATTTAAGCCCAACAGCAGACGAAATAATACAAGCAGAAACCAGTTTTTCAGAAGAAACAGTATTAAAAACTATGCAGGATCCGCCGCTACCTATGAGAGAAATAACGGCCCTTGATCATGCTTTGAGAAGCATCAGAGGCGAATTAACAAACAATTTAGCAAAACTGGGTGAACTAGATGAGCATATAAAAAGAGAAAAAGAAAAACTAGTTGAGGCTGATGACCACAACTTAGGACCTGGTGTTAAAGAAAGAATAACACAAAGACTAAAAGATCTTGAACAAGAGAGATCAGCAAGACTAGAAGTGTTGTCTAATAACCGAGAACAATTACGAACTCAAGTGAGCAGAATAAGAGAAACTATCCAAAGAATTTTATATGAAGACACAACGTTAGCAGAACGAATAAAAACACTGTTTAGAGAGCAAGGTGTCACATTAGCAAGTGTTATAACAGCCTTAGGATTTGCAATAAGTACACTGGTGTTGGCTATTACAGGCGGCGGTGGTGGGGGGGTAGTGCCTCCGCCACCATCTCCTCCACCTGATAAATCATGGGTAAAAAAACAACTTGATCATCTTGCAAGTTTATTAAAAAAAATTAGCCAGTAAGGCAATAGATTCTTTGCCTGGTATAATAGGAGGGATCGTTAGCTGGCTTTTGTCTGCCGCAAGTAAAGTAGTTGGCTTTATGGCTGAGCACTTATGGGCATTAGTTGTCTTAATAGTTGGGTTACTTTATAGTAAGATAAAGACCAAGTAATCCTAGGGCAGTTAATCCAATAACAAGTGCTGTCTTTTCATATTCATGGTCATCACGAACAAAGTCCGCGTCTTCAATGGCCTTTGGGCTTTGGGCCTTGGGGATTGGATGGGGTTTTGAGGGGCCACGGGGATTGGGACTTCTTTTTTTATTGCTATTGCTGGCTTAGAATTTATGTCGTTTTTTCCGACCTTCTCTTCATTGCCAGCCACAAGGATTTCATTATTATAGTTTATTATTGTTCCTATCTGGAGTCTGAGGTCAGAAGGCAGCATGTATAAACCAGTGCCAACAGCAAAGTCTACTTTCGATCTTGCGTATTGCAAAACATTTTGGTACCTTTTAATACTTGAAGGTAAATCAACTGCAGAATTAATAGAATCCTCTAAATTTGCTAAATACTGTTTTTGGGCGTCAAAGCCAGTAGAAGGATCAATTATGTTTGATCTCGTTTGTGCTTGCGAACCTAGCAAACACCAAACATAAGTACGAATAGAGTCGTTTATTCGTTCTATCCTGCTTTTGTTAGACCCTTAGAAGTATCCAAAATAAATGTTGTCCATGCTGTTTTATGCTCTTGCTCTATGGACCCGAGGTGAACAGTTGTGCCTGAAGAAAAAGATGTGTAAGGAGGATTCCAATCATAGTTATACTTTCTATGCACGCCCCAATAATAAAGAGTGCCTAAACCATGATTAAGATCCAACTTTTGTCTAAAGTATGTCTTTGGGTTAATATCAAATTCGTTACAGATCCTTTCAAAAGCCTTGTAATCTATTCTGTTGCTGAATGGATTAAACGTTTTGTCATTTGGTAATGGTGCTTGCAGTTCAGATAAAATACGTCTGAAGGTGTAATAAAAATGAAATCTATACACTGACCTCACCAAAGGATCAGGATAATTTAAATGATCAGCATACGACACTCCACACCCAGTTGATGCACAAAACACAGCAAAGTTTAACTGGTTCTGATAAAACTGCATCGGATGACTGAACCACACTTTCGGGATGTAGTCGTTTTTGATAGGAGGGTTAAGATAACGATCCAATGGAGTACTAACCTTTACTTGAAAGGCGTCAGTCTGAGTCACAGAAATGTCGAGAGTATCAGTTGTTATATCTTTAGGACTGTAGTGCGGTCCAACAGAATATTTTGCATTAGTATATTTGAATGCACTCATTTTTAAATTTGTTTTAAAAATGTTTGTAACAATAACAACTCAAGACAGTCCTTCGTTTTTAGAATATGCTATTGATAATAACTGCGGAACCCAAAGGGTCGCACTCCATGAAATTTTTTACAAAGTCGTATGGTTTAATATAACTGAATCCAAGGAGAATAATAAGATTAAAAAATTTGATAATAGAGGAAACTTAGTTAGCCAGTTAACCATACCTGATGGTTATTACGGGTTTTGCTCGCTAAAAGAAGCAATGAGTAACTTCGACATTACTCTCAAACTTAACAATGCAAATTTGAAAATAATGTTGACATTCAAACCTGAAGAAGAAGTAGACCATTACCTTTTTGATGGAGAGCTAGCTAAAATGTTAGGCTTTGCAACTGACAATCATGGTTTTAGAGTTACACCAGACAAAACTACTTATGAGGGAGAAAACCCGCTCGATCTTGCATTACATTCATTACTCTATGTTCATTTGGACGAGCTGAGCACTGATGAAAACTTATATGATGGAAGGCCTCAACTGTTTTAAGAGCTCTTCCATCAGGGAAAGCTGCATATTGCGATTATGAAATTATACAATTCCCTAATTTACAGTTTAAAAGATTAGCTTGTGGAGGGTCAGATCATTTAATATAAAAATCAAAGACCAAACAGGAAAAGTCGTCAAATGTGACAGCCTGCACATTGTTTTGGAAATAAAATAATACGTTGTTTTAAAAAATGTCACGTGGACCAGACGATTCGGGGGTCACATTAGCGCCTGAGAGGTGTGTAACTTTAGAATTAAAAGACCTTGAGACGTTGAGGACTTTGAACAAAACGGTGAGATAGGCACTTTGTATGGTTTTGAGTACACTAAAGATGGTTATTATAAGCGCAAAGAGGTTGACGACAACAAAAGGTTTCCTAAACTAGAACAACTACGCAATGTAGAAGCAAATAATGCGGGTCAGTATGAATATAAAATAGTTCGAAAAACTGACAACAAATGGCACTTAGAACCATATTTAGAATGGGACATAAAATTTGAATTCTTAAGCCCATTTACATTTTTTGACCGTCAAAAAAGTTTCAGAAAAGCATTGAACTCTGGCCCTTTACATGTAAGTCTTATGCCAGAGGACAACAGTCGGAAAGAGATCGAAATAAAGCCGTTTGGGGACAAACAGTACATCCTCCACAGAAGAGAATCGGTTTTAAAGAAAGCTTCTACAAAATTACAGTTCATTCCACGCACAAAATTAGGAGACACGTTCACAATGATATTTAAAATTTCTGTCTTAAAAGATGAGGCGAGAAATG
This sequence comes from Conus canariensis, assembly GCA_033310375.1. NCBI lineage: Eukaryota > Metazoa > Mollusca > Gastropoda > Neogastropoda > Conidae > Conus > Conus canariensis. Next base: position 2,938 of record JAMYXO010002454.1, on the reverse strand, counting down.
GAGCTCTGGCGTCAGTGACAATCTTATGAAAGGAATTCTTATTAGCTGGCAAAACTTAGACGTTGACAAACTTAAAGTTACTGTCGTTGTTCTTTACAATGGCGAGGATATTAAGGTCATAACAACAAGCAACAAAATTGATATTAGTTTAAATAGAAACGATCTTACAGAACTGAACTGGATTAATCTTACACATTTGGGCCTTATAGGGTTTTATTATACTGAACAAGTTTTGACAGAGAGTATGATAAAAACAATAACTGGATTAGATTAAATTCTGTTTTAAAACTATGGAGCAGACAACTTTGGTGTCAATGCCGATGTTAAACTTTATGACAAAAACCCCTCATTGTTCATTGATTTGTGGACAGACTGGTTGTGGAAAAACAATATTTGTCCTCGACCTATTACAAACAGTTTATCGTTATAATTTTGATCATATTGTAATTTTCTGTCCGACACTTAAATGGAACAAAGCATATCACGATAGAAGGTTTATATGGACGGATGATGAAATCTATTTAGTTGACCCTAGCAATAAACTGAGTGAGTGTTTAGAACATTTTTTTAAACTGTTTGAGGGAACGCAGACATTATTTATTATAGATGATTGTTCGGCAGAAAAGGATATAGTCAAAAAAAGAAACACTTTATCAAAACTAGCTTTCAGTGGAAGACATGCTGGGATAAGTGTGTGGATTTTATGTCAAAAATATAACTCAGTTTTAAAAGACTTTAGAGAACAATTAAAGACAGTGGTTTTATTTCACATGAAAGACAGAGACGCATTTGATGAATGTATGCGTGAAAATGATGTTATTGAAAACGATCAAGAAAAACGAAGGATTAAGCAAAAACTTAAGTCTCAAAAGTTTTCTAAATTAGTGTTAAAAACAGATAATCCTACACATTATGTATGTTTGTAAAGTGTTTACTATTAGAGAACTATAAAATAGGCACTCTGGGTAAGCCGGCGGAGCAACAGCGAAACCGGCTTCAGCCGGTTGGAGCTGGCGGAGGTGGGTGAGCCAGAGTGCCTATTTTATAGTTCTCTCACAGTCAAAGTCTAATTAGTTGTCAGGTCCAGTGAGTCACAGACCCACTGTGTCACAGGCCCACTAAGTCACAGGCTCAACAAGAGCCATGTCAGTGTGTGCCCTTAAATCTAGGCCTATCTATCTCTCTGTCACCTTGTACCTGTAAAATCTAGATCTACTAGGCCTATCATATTTCGAAGTGTATTCCTGTTTCTCATAATTATCTCTGTTGAATTCTTTTTGGATCCCCAAGTTATATGCCAAAGACTTTTATGTTAATTTTTTTCATTTTATTATTTCTCAACAAATATTTTCTATTTTATTTCCTGTATCTGCCTCCCAGTTATTCCTCATGCACAGCACTGATATACATGGCAGGGCTATTCTCTAAGCTTCCTTTCATAATTCATCAAAGAGCACCCTCTTTGATGATATCCCGGTGTCAGCCAGTTCCAAGAGAAACATGCACCTGCAGTGTTGGTCAGGAACCCGGAGCAACACTCTCACCAGCGCAGACTGTGTGGTCCCAGTCTACCCACTGAACCCATAGCAAACTCACTCTGGGTGGGAGTCGACCTTACGGCTTATAAAACCCCACTGTGTCTGGTGGGATTTGAACCCAGGCCTTCCAGCTCAGTAGCCCGCGATGCTAACCACAACACCACAGAAGCTGGCTCTATGCTATAATTTGGCCTGTGACTCAGTGGGCCTGTGATTCAGTGGGCCTGTGACTCAGTGGGCAGTCCCCTTTCTGTGGTCTAAGTGGGTGGCTAAGATTGCAGGAGTACATTTGGTCCTTGAAGGTGCTGTCTAGATGATTCTTGAAGCTGTTCAGAGTTTCTGCATTCACAATCTTGGTGTCGAGGTAGTTCCACGTGTCAGCTACCCTGTTGACGAAAACGTTTTGTCTGATGTTGAGTTTACTGTAGTTTTTCATTAAATAGGCTTGGTAGTTGTTGGAAATTTAATCTCTCCTTGGATGCCAATGTACTCATTCCTAAATTAATTTTTGTTTGGTAAAGCATTTCTTAACATTTTCTGTTACGTTTACATGCTTTTTGTTTCTAAGATTTGGGGCCCATACCACATTTCCGTAGTAATTAGATCTGCGTACAGGTTTGAAAATATAAGGGTTAAGTCTTTATGTTAAAACTTGATCAAATGTAAACGAGTAAATAAAGAAATGCATAAGTCTCCGACAGTGTAAAAACAAATACTGAAATCCTCCCCGACTGGGAGGCCCACCACTGCCTCAATGAACTGGCGGACTACTAAATTTTAACGGCACCTTCTCCACAAAACGCCATGGGAACAGGGGAAGCAACGCTGAGTGACTGTCAAGTCTGCCGTTCGGACATGGCCGCACTGGGAAGCGAGGGCAAATGTTTTGTATTTCACCAAAGACGCTGCATTCATTGTGAGTTTGAACTGCTACAACTCCTGCCAGAGGTAACTTTTACACTTTCATAATTTTGGTCAGTGGCATGAACGTTTGGCATGTGGTTTTTCAACGACTAGATGTAGAGATCACCCCCCCTCCCCCCCCACCCCTCCTTTTTTACGCTGAGACTCGCGATTGTTTAATGGTCATTCTAGCACATAGCAGAAAGAGAGGAGGTTTTGTGTTTTTCTGAAATGTGTGAGGATGTGACACATCCAATTTTCTCTTTATCTTTCAGTTTTCTAACAAACTCGGGAAACTTTTACCCGACACGTCCGCGCTCGTGTTTTTGCTATGCCGAGTAACAACTGCCGAACTGGGTAATCGGCTGAGGAAGTGTGGATAACTGGATTGGGGTGGGCATTGTATTGTTCAGGCATGTACTCCGAACATGTATGGTAGGAATGTGTCCAAACATTTTTTTTTTTTTAACTAGATCAAAGAATAAAGGCCATCACCA
>JAMYXO010002453.1:15000-20000 GCA_033310375.1 Conus canariensis | reverse complement strand
ACCAGCAACTATCAAAGAAAAATACCAACAGAACTAGAATGCAAAGTTTCTGAAAACAACTTAAGAAGATCAAGGTCATTAACTATTTTCTGTAATGTTATCGGATTTCGATGGTTGAGCGCAGTGCCTCCATTTTTGAGCATTTGAGCTTTGATGGCAGGACAGTGCAGAAGCAGATGATTCGTAGAAATTTGACTCCCACAAACACAAATAATATCTTTACAAAATTTTGTTTTGAGAGCATTTAGACGAATCTTAAACATCAAAGACGTAATTGATCTGGATTTGATTTGACTTAAACTCTTAATTATTATATCTGAATGCAGTGTGTCACACTCTTTTACACAATTATGTGAATATTGTATATCTAAGGTCTTCAACTTGTCAACAAAATTATCCTTTGCTAACTTGTCAAAGTATTTATAATATTCATGTAGATCTAGCTTAACATTAAGTTTAATTGTCCCTGCAGCATTGCATGCTGCACTCTTGGCTGCTTGATCTACCTGTTCATTAAAGACAATTCCACAGTGAGATGGAATCCAATAAAAAGTAACACTGATATCTTTGCTTGCTAAGTGATGTATTAAGTGCTTGATTTCCTGTGTCATTTCAACCCGTGCCTTGGTATTTTGACCTTTGATGGCATATAATACTGATTTTGAATCCACACAAAATAATATTTTGCATGCATTTAAAGGTAACTCTTTAATGTGATGTAACGCCCTTAAAATGGCTATTAATTCAGCAGTGAAAATGGAATAATGTCTGCCAATATTATAACGTTTTAATGTTTTCAAGGAAGGAATAAAAAATGCTGATCCTGCACTGTCATTTTCTATTACAGAGCCGTCTGTGTAAATCTTGATATAATCAGTATACTTGTTTTCAATGCTTATGTTTACTAAATTTTTAAAGATATTTGGAGATTGATTTTTGTTTAAATTTGTATCATCAATATCAAAAGCAGGTTTAATATGCTCCCAGGGTGCTACTGGTGAAACAGATGGCTTAGTGGCTATTTCTTTGTGTTTTAATTCTTCAGAATTGATTATATCGGTGGCATAAGTATTGATTGATTGTAAAGAGTGTATTGTTTTAGCTCTTTTAGCAAAATCTTTCGCGGAGTCTAATCTAATTTCTTCCTTACAAAATGTATCAAAAGCAAAAGACTTTACTATAAATTTAGCGCAAGAATTTTTCCTGTTGTCATCTAGAGGAAGAACACCCGCTTCGTTATAGGATCCTAGATTGGAAGCATGTATTGGTACCCCAAGTGCCAGTTTAACAGCTTTGCAGTCTATGCTTTGAAGTTTGGATAATAGGTGCTTGGGGGCATTAAAGAAAACTTCTTGGGCATATATTAAACGAGATCGAACAAGTGAGTTTGCAAGACATAAAAGTGCTTTAGTATCCTGACCCCAACGTTGTTTACTTATAATTTTGAGAAAATTTAATGCTTTTCGTGCTTTATCAAGTATATGATTTATATGTTGATTCCAGGTAAGTTTTGATGACAGATAAACACCTAAAAACTTAACACTTTGCACAAACTTAAGGGCAATTCCATTAATGCTGAATATTTGCATTTTTTCTGGGTTATAACCTGAGTTAAAAAGGACCATGTTTGTTTTTTCTAAAGATAATGATAAACCATTTTCTTTCATAAAATTAGTGATCTTATCTAATTCCTTTGGTAAACTTTTTTTGTATAGTTTAATGCTCTAGTGGGTGTATTGCGTTTCATTGTTACCTTCATCCACATGCATATATCGTCAGCATACTGGACTAAAACTGAATCCTTTGACAATCTCTTTGGAAGATCGGCTATGATAAGATAAGATAAGATAATGTTGCTTATAGCCCAGCCGACCGCAAGGGGCCACATCAGGGCCGTCACCACGTTAAAATCAACTCACAAGTCATTCATTCACACAATTCTTTAAAATACATCGAAAAACCATCCGAAAGTTTGTTAAAAATCTTTCCACTGTAAAAACTCAGATCCGATGAAAAATGTTAATCTCTTTCAAGAACTCAAAGATGGCATCAGGTGGGACATCTCTGAACAGGGTTTTCATGGAATCTGCCGTAAAATGTTTGTGTCTCACATCGTGCAAGTCCCAACACTCTAAAAGAATATGTTTCATTGTGAGTGGCACATGACATGGAATGCACCACGGAGCTTCTTCACTCTTTAAAAGGTAGGAATGGGTAAAATACGAATGGCCGGTGTGCAGCCGGCACAGAACTGTTTCTTCTTTACGACCACCAGACGCAGATGGGAGGAAATCCTTAAGGTTTGGACGGATCTGAAAGAGTTTGTTATCCGTCTGTGTATTCCAATCCTCCTGCCAGAGGTCTCTCACATAATCGTTAATTTTGGGTTTCAGATCTGAGCAGGGGATATATATGTTGGACAGTTTCTCTCTTGTGGCATTCTTGGCTAAACGATCAACCATTTCGTTCCCTCCAATGCCAACATGACCAGGAATCCAAGCCAAAATAATGTTGTAACCATCCGCTTTCAACTTGGTCAAAAGTTCAAAAAAGTGTAAAAGTTCTGGGTGCTGAAGGTTGCGGCCAGCTATGGCCTCCAACGCTGACAGTGAATCTGACAGAACCAGAAAGTCCCTCTTCTTAGATTGTGAGATTATCTTCAATGCCAGAACCAGAGCAGTAAGTTCAGCAGAATAGACAGAAGCATCTGGAGGTATATGTTCTAACAGTATCTGAGAAGGAGCCCCAGGGCAGTAGGCTGCACAGGCCACTCCATCCTCAGACTTGGAACCGTCAGTGAAAATTTTCTGATAAGATGGAAATTTTGAACAGAGGTCAGAATACAATGCCTTGTATGCCAGAGAGCTGGTAGACTCTTTACGAAAAGCTGCAAGATCAAAACAAATCTCTGGTGCGAAAAAGGTCCACGGAGGCTCATCTGGAAACTTGGAAAAATCGGACACAACTCCTAAGTCCAGACCTGCATTCCGCACGTGAGGCTGCATACGAAGACCAAACGGCGGAATACAGTTAGGGTTGTTTTCAAATTTACTTTGGAACGGAGGGTCAAAAACACAGTCATAGGCAGGGTTTTCTGGTTCCGAGAACAGTCTGATATAATAATTCAGAGACAGTTTCAGCCTGCGGTTGGACAGTGAGGGTTCACCTGCCTCTGCATACAGGCTGTACACAGGGGTGGTGCGGAATGCTCCAAGACAGAGACGAAGCCCTTGATGGTGGATAGGGTCCAAGAGTTTTAGGTAAGACGGTCTTGCAGAGCCGTACACAGCACAACCATAGTCCAGTTTGGAATGGACCAAGGCTCTGTAGAGGTGCAGCAAAGTTTTCTTATCAGCGCCCCAGTCAGTGTGTGCTACAACCCGCAGAATATTCAAAGCTTTCTGGCAAGAAGTTCTGAGGTTTTTAATGTGGCTGAGAAAGTTGAGTTTCTGGTCAAAAATAACTCCTAAAAATTTGGCCTCTTTGACAGCTGGAATGGGAGATTTCCCTATTTGAATTACAGGATCTGGAAAAAACTGACGGAAATTATGGAAGTGAATGCACTGTGTCTTTGTAGGAGAAAAAACGAAGCCATTTTCATCCGCCCACTGATGAATTTTATCTACACAAAGCTGGAGCCTGCGCTGGACACTCGGGTACAGGCTTCCAGTTGCGTAAACAGCAAAATCATCCACAAACAATGAGCAGTCTGAACCCTGTTGAACAGATTTAACAATGTTGTTGATCTTGATGCTAAAGAGGGCAGGAGACAGTATGCTTCCTTGCGGAACACCCAACTCCTGCTCATGAACATCAGAGAGAGTGGTGCCAACCCGGACCTGAAACTGTCGTTCTGCCAAAAAATTTTGAATGAAAAGTGGAAGATGACCCCGAAAACCAAGATCATGGAGATCATGAAGTATCCCAGATTTCCAGGTGGTATCGTAGGCCTTCTCCAAGTCAAAGAAAATAGCCACTGCGTGTTGTTTGTTCAGAAAGGCGTTCCGAAGCGTAGATTCCAGACGGATCAAATGGTCAACTGTGGTTCGATGTTTGCGGAAACCACACTGTTCTTTCGCCAAAAGGCCATCGGTTTCGAGTTTCCACATGAGTCTAGCATTGACCATTTTCTCCATCAACTTGCAGACACAGCTGGTCAAAGCTATGGGACGGTAGTTTGATGGGTTAGAAAGATCTTTTCCAGGTTTGGGAATGGGAATGATGAGGGCTTTTCGCCAAGAAGGTGGAAAGAAACCAGTAGTCCATACATGGTTGTAGACATGTAGCAGGATGTGCAGACCTTTTTGCGGAAGATGTTTCAAAAGTTTGTAATGGATTTCATCTATACCCGGAGAGGAATCGCTGCAAGAAAGTAAGGCAGATTTCAATTCGTTTAAAGTGAAAGGAAGATTGTAGTCTTCCATGTTATCTGATGAAAAGTTGCAGGGTGATTTTTCTTTGAGGGCTTTGATTTTGACAAAACTGGCTGATTTGTTAGAAGAGGAGGAATTCTTTTCAATGGTTGAAGCAAGCAGATTAGCAACTGCTTTTTTCTCTGTTATTAAAGAGTCAGAAAACTTGAGATGGTTCACAGTGGGACAGGTGTTCTTCCCTTTGATTTTCTTGATGATTTTCCACACTTTTTTCTTCGATGTCTTGGATGTGAGACTTGAGCAAAACTGTTTCCAAGATAAACGTTTACTGGTCTTATATATGTGTTTGGATTTGGCCCTCAGTTTCTGATGTGCTCGAACGTTGGGCATCGAAGGTCTGCAAGAGACCCGACGTTGAGCTCTTTTGCGGGTTTTGTTAATTTCCTTGCATTCAGAGTTGAACCAAGGAACTTTTGGCATTAGGGGCTTCTTGGAAGATGTATGGATGGTTGACTTTGCGCAATTCAGTATGAAATCTGAAAGACTTCCTGCCGGATCTTCACTTTGCAGGATCTTGTCCTCTTCCAGATCCATAAGAAACTTAGTGGCAAAGAGGTCCCAATCTGC
>JAMYXO010002453.1:0-5000 GCA_033310375.1 Conus canariensis | reverse complement strand
CCTTGCCGTTCCACGACCAGGCGGCCATTGTCGCTGAGTGGGCATTGACTTTTTTGAGAAGTTTGTAATTCATCTGGATCAGGTCCTCCCCCACAGTAATCCCAGTTTGTTTCAGCTTTCTGCGCGTGGTCAATATCAGTCCACTTTTTTTCCGAGAAAATAAACGCACAATTATCGGGCGTGGTCTGCCTCCACCCCCCGTGGGAATCCTCCCCAGCCGGTGAGCCATTTCCACATCGTCAGCCAACACAGGGACCCCCAGCTTCTCGGAGAACACCTTCACACACTTCTGAATGCAGCTGTCCACTGTCTCCTCCCCTGTACTTGACGTAGGCCATACACTCTGAGATTCCAGGATCGGCTGTGTTGTTCATTATCATGATGTCACGTCTCAGAGTGCTGGCTTCTTTTGAACTCTGTGTCAGGTGGGCTTTGAGTTCCTTATTGTCGCCCCGCATTTTAAAAACTTCAGAATGCAGTCTGTCGTTTTCATTTGTCAAGTCATGTACATCCCCCTCAAGTTTTTCAATTTTGTCAGTTAAACTTTGTCTCAATTTGTCCATTTCATCCCTTATCCGCTGAACGTCTTCTTTTGTAACTAGTTTTGTCAGAGTTGCCTTCATATATCACACAAAAGTCTCCTGTAAGGCCATCTCGTCCATGCTATGTTCACTTTCTTGTTTCTGTCTTTTGCTGTTTGCCCTCATTTTGCTTGCTGACTCTGGGCACACACTCTGTTCACTAGAGGACGTTTCCGTTTAGTCCAGTCTGCGAAGTATTTGGAAATGTTGGATGCCATTACTCATACTTGAAAATGTCTACATCTACACAGATGACCATTCTTACAGAAACTATCTTCTGTCATTCCTGCGAAAGATGGGAAAGAAAAAGTCCCGGTCATACACAGATGTCAGTTTGTGTGAGTGCGTGTGTGCGAAGGTGCGCGTGAGTGGTTGTGCGTGTCTGCTTTCCCGTGTGTGCTTGCGTATCTGCTTCCCCGTGCCTGAGTATTCGGTTTGTGTGCGTGTGTGTATGTGTGTGTGTTGTGTGCTGTGTGTGTGTGTGTGTTGTGTGTGTGTGTGTGTTGTGTGTGTGTGTGGGTCGTGCGCGCGTGTATGTGCATGCGTGGTGCGTGCATGTTTTGTTAGTCCTGTATTGTAAAGCGCTTAGAGCTAATCTAGGATTTGCGCTATAGAAATATTCATTATTATTATTATATTATCATTAAAGAAAAACACCTTGCCCTGGCTCATCAGCTGACCGACATCCGCACTCTCATCTGCACATCAAAGTAGCCCTACACACAGCACAGTTCGTGTGGAACACACAAGTCGGGTTAACTGTCTCTGCCGCACATGCTGCAATAAAGTCTCTGTTTTTCCCGAAAGCTTTTGTGTTTGGTCTTTCGCACATGTCATACTGTAGTAAAGGTGTTGCCGCGGAGCTCTGCCAAAGCACTTCGTCCCGGCTGGTGAGCGAAGTCAACTTTTTATTTATATATATATATATATATATATATATATAATATATATACTCGCTCGCACACACACGCACACACACACATAACAGACAACAGACAGACAGCAGACAGGCGCACTCACATAAACAATCTTAAATGACACTGGATAATCCAACCTATTTCAAGAACATGTTTCACATGAAACCATGCATTGTATAATAAAGAACGAGGTTCTGTAACTTGATCCTCTATCAAAATAAATCAAGTGATGCAGTCTGTTGGAACGTACTGTCACTACTTTCATTTTGCACTGAATCTTAGAAGGTGTATAAAATGCTTTTTATGCACCGCATTTTTTCAATGGCGTTCCTTGACAGGGGCGGATCGTTTGTCTGGGTTTTCCTTACCACTGCATCCTGTATCCTGTACCGTTTTCTGCCATGCATAAGCTTGATCTCAAGGTCTGCTCCCCCCCCCCCCCCCTTTTTTTTTTTTTTTTGTTTATTGTTGATGGAAGTCCAGAGTTTGCTAGACAGTTCTTCAGGGGAAAAGGGTGGATGGAGTGGGAAGGAAAGCGGATGAAAAAGAGGGGGAGATTGCTGAAAACTAACTCTCTTTCAGGAAAATCAATTACGCTCCAAAAAACTGTTAGGACAAGGAGAGTGCGAAGTGGTGGTGTGTGGTAGTGGTGGAAGCGAGACAAGTACTCTCCCCAGCAAAGTTGTTGATGGAATAGGGAGGGTAGTGCAGTGGTGTGATGGAGAGAACAGGAGTTGGGGTTGGGGTATATCGATGCAAAATTAGCACGTTGTCTGCAACGTGTGCTGACAAAATGTTTGTACAACGCCTTTTTTTTTGTTTGTTCTGAACGCGCTTTTTAAAGTTTTTTTTTTAATTGGGCCAGACAGTGAACACAACACACACACACACACACACACAACACACACACACACACACACACACACACACAACACACACACAACACAAAGATGTGGGTTTTGGGTGGGGGATTGGGAACGCGTGCAACGCCTGACGTACACAAAACTGAATACAATGATTAACCCTGGGGAAGGAGGAAATGAGTGGACGGAGACTGGGTGGGGCGGGGAGGGCAGGGAGGAGGGTAGGGATATGATATCATGTAGAACAATATAACAAACCTAACACATTCCAAGTTTCATTGAAAGCACGATCTTTCAGATGTGTGTGCCAACCGAACAATCCGAGTCGCTGCTTTAAACTGTGTGCTAGAGGATTCAGGCCAGTAACTGTCGTTTCGCCAGTTAGCAACGTTATTTCACGGGCAATATCATCAGCTAAATATGACTCATGGAATGATGCATGTTAACCATGTAAATGATACGTTAAAGTCAGCAAACCTGGCCCACGTTACTCCACAAGAAGGCGACTCATGACTGTAAATGTTTCGAAAAGTAGTCTGCTGAATTCGTAATATACACTCTATGATATGACTATTGTGGTTACATAGCTTTCTGTTATGTGTAAATTTGTATGAATTCTGTGGTTCAGTATAATGCTGTGTATTTTAATGTATAGATTTTCCATTGGCCAGAAACCAGAGCGATATTTAGATAAAGGCGATCATCTTTAGCATTAAACATTTTGAAATAATCTCCACCACGTTTTTTAACCCCTTTTTTTCACTTCTTTTTAAAGTAAAAAAAATACATATCTTATAAATTTTTTTTTCGAAAAAAAATTTCCCCTTTTTAACCCCCCCCCCCCCCCCCCCCCACAGTCCCCTGCCGCACCCCATTTTCGTTTTACCCCTCGAAAAAAAAGGGTTTTTTTTTTCTAAAAAATACTATTTCACTGCTTAAAGCTCCCCTTTAACCTTCCCAACTCTCCGGGCCCCCAAAAAAGACACGACGACGACAAAAACTAACAACGATAACAAAATTAAAAAACCCAGCTTCCAAAATCCCCAAAAACCCCCCCCAAAACCCTTTTTACTACACTGTTTTTTTTTTCGCTTTCTTTTTTTTTCTTTTTTTTTTTTTTTTTTTTTTTTAAAAATTTTCTGCGATTGTTTCTTTGCTCCCCAAGGGACATTTCCCAGCTCAGATACCGTTCCGTGTGGGGGTTAAAAATTTTTTTTTACACCCCCCGTCCCCCCACACACATGCCCCACGGCATACAGTTTTACAGAAATTCAACCTTAAAAAAAAGCCGCCCACACACGAAAAAAAACAAAAAACCCCCAAAAAAACCCACGTTTTTTCTTTTTTCTCCCCTCTCTCTCTCTCTCCTCTCCCCCGCTCATACAAAAATCCCCTTTGGGGTTTTGGATTAAACCCCGCAAACGCACGGATCACACTCCCGGGGCACTGGTACAATGTACGTTTTTCCCCATGAAAAGGGGAACCTTTTCATTTTTAAAATGTTTTCTTCCCTTTAAATTTTGGAAACAAAAGGGAAAAATTTTTAGCACACCAAACATCAGTAATAAAAAAACCCCGACGGGTGCATCAATAAAAAAAAATTTAAAAAAACAGCAAGGATTTTTCCCCCTTTTAACCCCAAAAGGGAAAAGGGGGAAACCAAGGGAAGGGGAATAGAAAGGGGGAAAAAAAGGGGGGAAAAAAGGTACCCCTATAGCACCCAACCAAAACTTACCCCAGGGTTTTGGGTTCCCCAAACTGGGGCCAAGGGGGGGAAAAGGGAAAAAGGGAAACCCCGGGAAAAAAACCTCTTTCCAAAACAGCTGGGGCCCTTTTAAAAAGCTGCAAAACTCCCTAAGGGGAAAAAAAAAACCCTTTGGGGGGGGAAAAAGGGAAAAAAGGGAAGATGGAACCAAAAGGGAAAAAAAAACCCCGGGGGGGGGGGAGGGGGGGGCGAAAAGAAAACCCCAAGGAAGGGGGGAAAAAAAAAAACCACTGTCATTGCCCCAAAAAAAATATAAAAAAAATTTTTTTTTTTTTTTTTTGGGCCCAACCCCACCATGAAAAAAAAGTCCCAAACCCCCTTTCCCTTTTTTTTCCAAAAATTTTCCCCCATTTGTTTTTTTAAATAGGGAACAAGTTAATTTTAAAAAAATTTTTCCCCCCCTTTTCCTCCCCCCCCCCCCCAACCCCTCCAAAACCCACCCAAAACCCCCCCCCCCCCCCCAAAACAAAAGGCACATTTTGTTTTTTTTCTCGATCCTTTTAAAAAATTTTTCACTACGTGTTCTCTCTTTTCCCCCCTAACCCCCCCCCCCCCCACCCCCCCCCCCCTCACACACTTAGAGTTTTTATCTCAATCGTGTTTTTTAGTTTTTTATACTGTTTATACTCCCCCCTTTCTCCCTTTTTTCCCCCCCTTTTTTTCCCCCCCCCCTCCTCCCACCTTTTTCCCCTTTTCCCCTTTTGTCCCGCTCGGGGAAGGGGAAAAGAAAGGGGGCAATTTAAAAATTTTTTTTTAGTAGGAAAAAAGGTTTTAAAAAAAATTTTAAAATACAAAAATGTTCAAATATTAAAAACCACTGTTTCTCCAATCTTTGGGGAAAAAAAAAAAAAAAAACAAAAAATAAAAAAACTGG
>JAMYXO010002452.1:0-23753 GCA_033310375.1 Conus canariensis | reverse complement strand
GGTCATCTATCTTTCTATCTAATTATCTATCTGTGTTCCTATGTATCCATCTATACTTCTGTCTGTTTGTCTGTCTGTATGTATGTATGTTTGTCTACCTGTGCGTCTGTGTATCTGGTTATTTTTCTTCACGGCAGCATTTGTTTCCATCGTAATACATCTGAAGACAGTATCATTCATATCACCTGTTTTGAGTTCTTTCGTCCGCTGGATTGGACTCATCATGGAGACATGAGTGATTTGTGTCCCTGCTCCCTTTGCATCGCATACAGATGTACCACAGCTCATAATGTGATGATAACCTCATCACATACAGATGTACCACAGCTCATAATGTGATGATAACCTCATCACATACAGATGTACCACAGCTCATAATGTGATGATAACCTCATCACATACAGATGTACCACAGCTCATAATGTGATGATAACCTCATCACATACAGATGTACCACAGCTCGTAATGTGATGATAACCTCATCACATACAGATGTACCACAGCTCGTAATGTGATGATAACCTCATCAACATACAGCTACACCACAGTTCATAATGTCATGACAACCTCATCACATACAGATATACCACAGCTCATAATGTGATGACAACCTCATCGCATACAGCTACACCACAGTTCATAATGTGATGATAACCTCATCACCAAGGGTTCAAAAATAGAATCCAACAGCACCCCTATGCAGCCAGCGAAAGGGAGAAAAGCAATACGAAAAGCAAGTATGGTAAAGAAATGAGTTGCTGAAAAACTAAAATCATCATGTATAAAATGCAGGGGAATATCTTTGAGCTTAGTCTGGAGGATCCATTTAAGGATGCAGGGGAGCTAACAAAAATGTGTCAACCGCCAGAGAGGTCAGCTCTGCTATTTGATATAATGGTTCAACTATTTTCAGCCACGTAAGTGCTGATGCAGGGAAGAATTGTGCAGAACAGCCTTTACGTGGATCTTCTAAGCGATGCAATCCGCCACTGATTGACCCCAACATAATTTGTTGAACAATTTAGTAGAGGAGGAAAGCAAATGCAGGCTACGCACACACGCACGCACGCACGCACGCACGCACATCTAGCACACAGTTGCCAGGAACATAGAAACAAATAAACATTTTGTTCGATTGTGTCTTAATAGCTGATAACAGTGTTGTACAAAAATCAGTCCATCCGCTATGTTGGAAATGTTCATAATTAATGTTGGTCTGTGTGTTGGGTCGTTTTTGTTGTTGTTCCAGTCGCCGTCGTCGTCGTCGTCGTCGTCGTCGTCGTCGTTGTTCTTCTTCTTCTTGTTGTTGTTGCTGTTGTTGTTGTTCGACATCTTTTAGCACTTTCATACAAGAGGCATTAAGTGAGTCGCACGGCTCACTTGCATCTATACTGTAAGTCAAAACTGATTGTGAAGCCAAATACTGGACCCACATTGATTTTGAAGTATACGCCAAAGATAAGTTCATGCTGGGGATAAAATGCACAGTGTCTGATAAGGTTTGTGTGGAGGACTTGACTTCCGTTCACCGTCGCGGTAGGACGTGCCGCCGTGTCGCTGCTCTCCATTGAGTTTTCTCCCTACTTTTCCGGACTGGATTTTTCACATGTGAATTCACACTGGCGTTTGGGATCGTCTCCTTGTCCTAATATGTGAAAAGGTTTATCCCTGTTGTGAAGTAGGCTGTGCCACTCAGTATTTGTCTCCTGACAACGGACTGATGCAGTGAAGGTAGACATTGAAAGGGGCCCGTTATTGGCATGTGAACATGGAGAACAACAGTGCTTAGTGCTTTTCCTTTTTTTGTCATGGTGTGGATCGGGAAACGGACACAAAAGTATGAAGAAAAGTATGAAGAGCTATGAGTAGTGCGATATCAAAATATTTCTCAGTTGGGAGAGGGGACAAAAGGAAACCTTCATCATCTTCAACAAGTGACTCTTGTGTCAGCCCTGAGACTGTCAGTAAGACGAAACAATCTAGTAAGAAAACACGACAGGACACAGACAGTATAGACGACATGGAGATACACGAGACACTGTGTGAGATTAAAGCCTCCATGACCAAGCTCTCAACTAAAGAAGATGTGCAGCAAATTGTTAAAGACGAGATTGAAAACCTGACTGTGTTTTTTACAAATCGAATTGAGCAGCTAGAGAGCTCGGTTTTTGAACTCCAAAATGAAAAAGATACTATGAAGATGGAGGTGGTCAGGCTGCGAGAGGAGAACACCGAACTGAGGAGGCAGTTGACCCAACATTCTAAAGAAGTCAGCGACGTCAGGCGCGCCGTCAACGACCAGGAGCAGCATGGGCGGAACTGGAATCTGAGGGTGTTTGGTATCCGCGAGGCTCAGGGAGCAGAAAGCGTCGACGACTGTGTAGAGAAGGTCGTCGACGTGTTTACAAAGCAGCTGGGGGTGCCTGTGTCCTCTGCCGATGTGGAGATTGCCCACCGGTCAGGGAGGGTGACCACGGCGGGCGGGAGACCATCATTGCGAGGTTCTTCTCCCGACGACGGAGAGGTTTGGTGCTCGCTTCCCGCAGGAAGTTGAAACAAACAGGGGTGACTGTAAGTGAAGATCTTACCCAGACTAATTACAAACTTCTGCAAAAAGCACACTCCCACTCAGCAACCATGGCGTCCTGGTCGAGCAACGGCAAAATCCTGACTAAATTAAAAAATGGAAAAACTCTGAAAATAGACACTGACACAAATATTGATACTTTGTTTGCAAGAGAGATGGCATGATACGTTCCACGAATGTTTACATCATAGGCTGACAGTGCGTTTTCTATGATTTCCAAATGGAACTGCAGGATGTGGTGTTTGCTAAATTTCATCTTTGAATAGTTTTCTTCTTCTTCTTTTTTTTTTTTTTTTTTTAAATGGCTTTTAAAATGTATCATATCCTTTTTTGATGTGCGCTTGTGCGCGTGCGCGGACGTGCATGCGCGCACGAGCATACATACCCCTCGATCACATGCACATGCTAGCTCACCTGCGTGCGTGCGTGTGCGCGCGTGCGCGCATGTGCGTGCACGGTCTGCGCGCGCGCGCGCGTGCCCACACACATATGCGCACACAATTTAGGAATAATAAACACACATGGAGAGGGGGAGGAAGAGAACTATAAAATAGGCACTCTGGCTCACCCACCTCCGCCAGCTCCAACCGGCTAAAGCCGGTTTCGCTGTTGCTCCGCCGGCTTACCCAGAGTGCCTATTTTATAGTTCTCTAATAGTAAACACTTTACAAACATACATAATGTGTAGGATTATCTGTTTTTAACACTAATTTAGAAAACTTTTGAGACTTTAGTTTTTGCTTAATCCTTCGTTTTTCTTGATCGTTTTCAATAACATCGTTTTCTTTCATACATTCATCAAATGCGTCTCTATCTTTCATGTGGAATAAAACCACTGTCTTTAATTGTTCTCTAAAGTCTTTTAAAACTGAGTTATATTTCTGACATAAAATCCACACACTTATCCTAGCATGTCTTCCACTGAAAGCCAGTTTTGATAAAGTGTTTCTTTTTTTGACTATATCCTTTTCTGCCGAACAATCATCTATAATAAATAATGTCTGCGTTCCCTCAAACAGTTTAAAAAAATGTTCTAAACACTCACTCAGTTTATTGCTAGGGTCAACTAAATAGATTTCATCATCCGTCCATATAAACCTTCTATCGTGATATGCTTTGTTCCATTTAAGTGTCGGACAGAAAATTACAATATGATCAAAATTATAACTATAAACTGTTTGTAATAGGTCGAGGACAAATATTGTTTTTCCACAACCAGTCTGTCCACAAATCAATGAACAATGAGGGGTTTTTGTCATAAAGTTTAACATCGGCATTGACACCAAAGTTGTCTGCTCCATAGTTTTAAAACAGAATTTAATCTAATCCAGTTATTGTTTTTATCATACTCTCTGTCAAAACTTGTTCAGTATAATAAAACCCTATAAGGCCCAAATGTGTAAGATTAATCCAGTTCAGTTCTGTAAGATCGTTTCTATTTAAACTAATATCAATTTTGTTGCTTGTTGTTATGACCTTAATATCCTCGCCATTGTAAAGAACAACGACAGTAACTTTAAGTTTGTCAACGTCTAAGTTTTGCCAGCTAATAAGAATTCCTTTCATAAGATTGTCACTGACGCCCAGAGCTCCATTTCTCGCCTCATCTTTTAAGACAGAAATTTTAAATATCATTGTGAACGTGTCTCCTCATTTTGTGCGTGGAATGAACTGTAATTTTGTAGAAGCTTTCTTTAAAACCGATTCTCTTCTGTGGAGGATGTACTGTTTGTCCCCAAACGGCTTTATTTCGATCTCTTTCCGACTGTTGTCCTCTGGCATAAGACTTACATGTAAAGGGCCAGAGTTCAATGCTTTTCTGAAACTTTTTTGACGGTCAAAAAATGTAAATGGGCTTAAGAATTCAAATTTTATGTCCCATTCTAAATATGGTTCTAAGTGCCATTTGTTGTCAGTTTTTCGAACTATTTTATATTCATACTGACCCGCATTATTTGCTTCTACATTGCGTAGTTGTTCTAGTTTAGGAAACCTTTTGTTGTCGTCAACCTCTTTGCGCTTATAATAACCATCTTTAGTGTACTCAAAACCATATAAAGTGCCTATCTCACCGTTTTGTTCAAAGTCCTCAACGTCTGCAAGGTCTTTTAATTCTAAAGTTACACACCTCTCAGGCGCTAATGTGACCCCCGAATCGTCTGGTCCACGTGACATTTTTAAAACAACGTATTATTTTATTTCTAAAACAATGTGCAGGTTATCACATTTCACGACTTTCCCTGTTTTATCTGTGATCTTTATATTAAATGATCTGACCCTCCCACAAGCTAATCTTTTAAACTGTAAATTAGGGAATTGTATAATTTCATAATCGCAATATGCAGCTTTCCCTGATGGAAGAGCTCTTAAAACAGTTGAGGGCCTTCCATCATATAAGTTTTCATCAGTGCTCAGCTCGTCCAAATGAACATAGAGTAATGAATGTAATGCAAGATCGAGCGGGTTTTCTCCCTCATAAGTAGTTTTGTCTGATGTAACTCTAAAACTATGATTGTCAGTTGCAAAGCCTAACATTTTAGCTAGCTCTACATCAAAAAGGTAATGGTCTACTTCTTCTTCAGGTTTGAATGTCAACATTATTTTCAAATTTGCATTGTTAAGTTTGAGAGTAATGTCGAAGTTACTCATTGCTTCTTTTAGCGAGCAAAACCCGTAATAACCATCAGGTATGGTTAACTGGCTAACTAAGTTTCCTCTATTATCAAATTTTTTAATCTTATTATTCTCCTTGGATTCAGTTATATTAAACCATACGACTTTGTAAAAAATTTCATGGAGTGCGACCCTTTGGGTTCCGCAGTTATTATCAATAGCATATTCTAAAAACGAAGGACTGTCTTGAGTTGTTATTGTTACAAACATTTTTAAAACAAATTTAAAAATGAGTGCATTCAAATATACTAATGCAAAATATTCTGTTGGACCGCACTACAGTCCTAAAGATATAACAACTGATACCCTCAACATTTCTGTGACTCAGACTGACGCCTTTCAAGTAAAGGTTAGTACTCCATTGGATCGTTATCTTAACCCTCCTATCAAAAACGACTACATCCCGAAAGTGTGGTTCAGTCATCCGATGCAGTTTTATCAGAACCAGTTAAACTTTGCTGTGTTTTGTACATCAACTGGGTGTGGAGTGTCGTATGCTGATCATTTAAATCATCCTGATCCTTTGGTGAGGTCAGTGTATAGATTTCATTTTTATTACACCTTCAGACGTATTTTATCTGAACTGCAAGCGCCATTACCAAATGACAAAACGTTTAATCCATTCAGCAACAGAATAGATTACAAGGCTTTTGAAAGGATCTGTAACGAATTTGATATTGACCCAAAGACAGACTTTAGACAAAAGTTGGATCTTAATCATGGTTTAGGCACTCTTTATTATTGGGGCGTGCATAGAAAGTATAACTATGATTGGAATCCTCCTTACACATCTTTCTCTTCAGGCACAACTGTTCACCTCGGGTCCATAGAGCAAGAGCATAAAACAGCATGGACAACATTTATTTTGGATACTTCTAAGGGTCTAACAAAAGCGGGAATAGAACGAATAAACGACTCTATTCGTACTTATGTTTGGTGTTTGCTAGGTTCGCAAGCACAAACGAGATCAAACATAATTGATCCTTCTACTGGCTTTGACGCCCAAAAACAGTATTTAGCAAATTTAGAGGATTCTATTAATTCTGCAATTGATTTGCCTTCAAGTATTAAAAGGTACCAAAATGTTTTGCAATACGCAAGATCGAAAGTAGACTTTGCTGTTGGCACTGGTTTATACATGCTGCCTTCTGACCTCAGACTCCAGATAGGAACAATAATAAACTATAATAATGAAATCCTTGTGGCTGGTAAAGAAGAGAAGGTCGGAAAAACGACATAAATTCTAAGCCAGCAATAGCAATAAAAAAAGAATCCTCACCAATCCCCAAGGCCCCAAAATCCCATCCAATACTCCCCTCAAAACCCCACCCCCAACCAATCCCCATGGTGAATAAAAGCGACCCCCATGAATATGAAAAGACAGCACTTGTTATTGGATTAACTGCCCTAGGATTACTTGGTCTTTATCTTACTATAAAGTAACCCAACTATTAAGACAACTAATGACCATAAGTGCTCGGCCATAAAGCCAACTACTTTGCTTGCAGTAGACAAAAGCCAGCTAACGATACCCCCTATTATACCAGGCAAAGAATCTATTGCCTTACTGGCTAATTTTTTTAGTAAGTTTGCAAGGTGATCGAGTTGTTTTTTTATCCATGATTTATCTGACGACGGAGTTGGTGGTCCTGGTGGCACTGCTCCCCCACCACCGCCGCCTGTAATAGCCAACACCAGTGTACTTATTGCAAATCCTAAGGCTGTTATAACGCTCGCTAATGTGACACCTTGCTCTCTAAACAGTGTTTTTATTCGTTCTGCTAACGTTGTGTCTTCATATAAAATTCTTTGGATAGTTTCTCTTATTCTGCTCACTTGAGTTCGTAATTGTTCTCGGTTAGTAGACAGCACTTCTAGTCTTGCTGATCTCTCTTGTTCAAGATCTTTTAGTCTTTGTGTTATTCTTTCTTTAACACCAGGTCCTAAGTTGTGGTCATCAGCCTCAACTAGTTTTTCTTTTTCTCTTTTTATATGCTCATCTAGTTCACCCAGTTTTGCTAAATTGTTTGTTAATTCGCCTCTGATGCTTCTCAAAGCATGATCAAGGGCTGTTATTTCTCTCATAGGTAGCGGCGGATCGTGCATAGTTTTTAATGCTGTTTCTTCTGAAAAACTGGTTTCTGCTTCTATTATTTTGTCTGCTGTTGGGCTTAAATCTTTAAGTTCTATGTTTTGCATTTGGTTATCTGTTGGGAGTTCTTGTAGTGTGTTTTGAAGTTTAGCAACTGCCTCACTGTCTAATTTTGGTTTAGTAATGCCAAGGCGATTTTGATCGCGCACACTGAGTCTTTGTCTAATTGTACTCTTAGCTAAAAACTTTGATGGGTCTGGTTTAGATGTAAGCTGTACAGGTTGTCCTTGCTCGTTTTTAAAAAACAAGTGATCATTTTTTGTTTCAAAATCATTAGGGTCTATAAATTCGGGAGGTTCTTGGCCTAAACTTTGGTACAATGATCTGACCTTACTTTCTGTTAATTCATGTCGCAATGAGCGCGATGGTTGTGTCAAAGGAGTCATTTCACTCATGTCGTCTCCAGGATCAAAAACATCATAATCTTCTTCACCTGCCATGTTTTTAAATAATTAACTTTTTATTTTGTTTTATAAAAAAATGTCACAAGCATATGGTTCGATTCTTGACCCGCATAGAAGACTGAAAGAGTCCTTTGGCGTGAAGGGAAATAAACAGAATATTATTGTTCCAAATAATCCATCTACTATTGATTCAGATCAAATTCTTACTGTTAAATTTCCAGACCTAGGAGCAGATGAAGTGATTGTGCCGGGATCTGCACGGCTTACTTTCAAAATAGAACTTGATTCAGCAACAGACGCAAACAGGACAGTAGTTCAGAATCTGGGACGGGCAATCGTTAAGAAAATTTCTATAAAAACTTGAGGGGCAAGAAATATTTTCTTTACACAATGCAGACATATTTCTAATCTATTCTGATCTATGGCTAACCGATAATGAAAGGGCCGATCTTGCGTTTCAAGGAATCGAAAATAACGAAGCACTAAAACACAGAATAGACGCCGAAGATGCTAAAGCCGGCAACAAGTATGAAGCTGTAAGTTTTGCTTATGGAAATCGCTTTTCTATACCCTTAGATTTTGAGTTGTTAAAAGCGCATGCGCCATACTTTCAAGGAGCATTAAAAGACAGATTGTCATATGAACTAACTTTTAATGAATACAAACGTGTCATTAAATCTACAGACTCTAACGCAAAGTACAGCATTTTCGACATCTCGTTAGAGTTTGACATTGTTAGCAACCCTAACTTAGCAAGGCTGATTGAGCAACAATATCAGTCAAAATTAGCAATATATTACGAAAGAGTGATTCATCATACTAAATATCCTAAAAGCAGGGCAGACACAATATGGAACTTTAGTTTTAGTGCCACAGCAAGATCCCTTAAAGGTATTTTATTGCTGTGTGAAGATGAAGAACCATTCAAAAGACAAAGTGAAAAGTTTATCAATCCTAAAATAACGAAAGTACAATGTTCAATTGAGGGTAGTCCTAACCAAGTCTACGGTAGCGGGCTTAAACCTTATCATCATTTTGATGAAATAAGAAAATTGTTTGGAGGCGGGAGGTGTAGAAATCCAACAGTAGACCTTGTGTCTAAAGATCTACACCTTCACAGTGTTAGACTTGATGAATATTTAACAACGAAATACGGTTTATGGATTGACCTAAGGTCAACAGAAGATAATCAGTTGCATGGGAGTGGGAGAACAGTTAAAGACGTAATAAACATTCAAATTGATAAAGAAAAAGAGAGTGATAAACCACTTAATGTACATTTGTTTTTAATATATATGCGCAGCTGAATATTCAAGATAACAGATTAAAAGATATCCAATACTAAATTATTTTTATTTTTAAAAAGCATGTCTGTTCAGGTTTATCCAAAAGTGCCCAAAGAAGAGAACTCTGTTGCTGTAGACATAAAAACTTTCAGATTAACAAACATAACACAAATGCAAACCCAACTAGAGCAGGACCTTTCAAAATACAGTAAAACCAAACGAAGGTATTCTGCTGTCTTTAATGCTATTACATATGTTAATACTGGAGCATCGGCGGTTAGTGCTTTAACAGCAGGAACAAGTGTAGGTCTCTTAGCAACAGGCGTAGGTGCACCGGTAGCTATACCTCTAGGTGGTTTGTCTTTAACTCTTGGCCTGTGTTCATTGGCTGTAAGTGCTGTCAGCAAAAAAATAAAAGCTAAACTCCAAAAGCACACAGCTATGGTTCAACTAATAACAGCTAAACTTAGTTCCTTCAAACTGATAATTGATAAAGCACTTGCCGACTCGAACATCACGGATGAAGAATTTAGTCGCCTACAGGCTGATTTTGAGGACTACAAAAGACAAAAGTTTGATCTTCAAAGAAAGGCAAGGGCAACTTTTTCTCAACAACCAGACACCGACCAGATAAAAAAGGAATGTTTAAAAAAAGTAAACGAAACATTAAACTCTGTTCTAAACAGCTCACATTAACAACCCCAAAGGGCGTTTATACTTTAGTTTATGAGTCCAAGCACAAAAAGACCGTTGATATTGATTCTGATTAAGTTTTTTTTTTTTGATTTAAATAAATATTTTGAGTTAGAAAAGAAGCTCAACATGGATAAGATATATGAAGGTTCAGATGAATTGTTTGAAGCAATGCTCGAGGAAGAGCGTTTGTCAAGAGCACTAAATGAGGTCGTTTTAGAAGTTATTGATCCAACAAACGTGCGGGAAAGCGTTGTACACGCTATTTCTCAAGTTCCAAGTAAACTAACAATAAACCCTCCAGTTAAAGTAAGGTTAGTTGTTTTAATCGACTATATAACAATAAATGAAGAAAATCTAGAAGTCTGGGTCTCAACTAAACAGCAGACTATTCTTTCCTCTAATGACTTAACACCTGGTTGGGCAGACCAGCTGCTTACACAGTTTGATGTGGCCGCTGAAGAAGCCAAAATGAGAGGCTCTGGCTGGTCAGAGGGTAAAGTCTTAGAGATCAGATTAAAACAGGCTAAGTATGAGCCGATTGTTGGCAAGGCTTACATTCCACTACCTCCATCATTAGTTGCAAAACGAGCAGTTCTAAACATAAAGAATTCAGACAACAAATGTTTTATGTGGTGCGTTCTTGCTAGGCTGCATGTATTCCGCAAAAACGCAGAGAGAGTGTCTAACTATGAACCTTACATCAATGATCTTAACTTTAGAGGAATATCCTTTCCTGTTAGTGTAAATCAGATTGATCAGTTTGAAGAACAAAACAAACCAATAACTGTTAATATCTACATATGGGATGAGGAAACAAATCTACAGCCGATTAAAGTGTCCAAGAACAGTCCAACGATTGGCGAACCAGACAAAAATCATGTTGACTTACTACTGATGTTTTCACCAACAGGGCTACCACATTACACATTGATACGCACAATGAGTAGATTACTAGTGCATACTACAAAACAACATAGCAAACAAGAATTTTGTAGAAAATGTTTAACAAGAATTCCATCTGTTAAAGCAGCAAGCGAACATGTAAAACATTGTATTAGCCCAGTTGACTGTGATACAGAACTAATTACGCCCGGAGAAGGCAGTAAAGTTAGTTTTAAGAACTGGAAACGGTTGCAAACTAGTCCATATGTTGTTTACGCAGACTTCGAATCACTCATTGTTCCTTATGAAGGACCAACCCCACAGAAACTTCCTAAAACAGTCTTAATGAGTAATCATCAGATTTGCTCATTTGCCTTCATCATTGTTAGGTCGGATGGCGCCCATTCAAAGCCAGAATTATACAGAGGACCAAATGCTGCAAAATACTTCTTAAAACGCATGCAGCAAGTGCGTAATGCCTGTTCTAATAATCTAAACTTATCTGAAATCATAATGACGCCTGAAGACCAACAACAGTATGACTCAGCCACTCACTGTTGGATTTGTGGGGCGGCCTTGGTTGCCACCGCAGAGAATCCAACAGTAAGAGACCATGATCACATTAGTGGAAAGTTTAGAGGAGCAGCACATAACAAATGCAATCTTCAACTAAAGTTTGAACCAAAGACATGGAAGCTGCCTATATTCTTTCACAACTTGCGAGGTTACGACTCTCACCTTATAATGCAAGCAGTAACCAGCGACTTCAGGGTGTCATGCATTGCACAGTCATCAGAAAAGTACATGTGTTTCACTTTAAATAACATGTCTTTCTACGACTCTATGCAACACCTGATGGGGAGTTTAGAGTCACTGGCTATGTCCTTAAAGTCCTGCCCAATAACAGAAGAATATTTTGACCCAACTCTTGTTAGAAAGGGCGTTTACCCTTATGAGTACATGAACAGTTGGCAAAGGTTTGACGAAGATACACTTCCGCCTAAAGGCGCGTTCTTTTCTAGTCTCAGAGGAAAGGACATCAGTGATTCTGATTACCAGCATGCTCAAGATGCGTGGCAGAAGTTAGAGTGTAAAACGATGGGAGACTATCATGATTCCTATTTAATGGCGGATACCTGTTTGTTGGCGGACGTCTTTGAAAATTATAGGAAGACCTGCATGAAACATTACAGCCTGGATCCCGCGCATTACATTTCTGCGCCCGGGATGAGCTGGGACGCTTTCTTAAAATTTACTGGAGTACAAATTGATTTATTGTCTGACCTGCCAATGCTTCAGATGATTGAAAACGGATTGCGTGGGGAATCAGTATGGCGTCGCACCATTACTGTAAAGCAAACAACAAATACTTGGACGACTATGATCCAAGTAAAAGGTCTAACTATCTCATGTATTTAGATGCAAACAATCTGTATGGATGGGCAATGGCGCAATCACTTCCATTACGCAACTTTAAAATGTACACAGATACGAATAATATTCAAAAAGCATTAAAGTGGTTGAGCAGTTTGACGCCAGATCAACAGTGTGGATACATTCTAGATGTTGACTTAGAATATCCTCAGGAACTCATGATTACCATAATGACTATCCATTAGCAGCAGAAAGTCTAAAGATGGCAAAAACAGAACCACCTAAACTTGTGCCTAATCTTCGAGGCAAAAAAAATTATGTCTGCCATTACAGGCTTCTACAATTTTATTTAAGACATGGTTTGAAGTTGACAGCTGTTCATCGTATAATTGCTTTTGATCAAGAACAGTTCATGAAACCATACATAATGAAGAACACTGATCTCAGAACTAAATCCACAGATGCTTCAGAAAAAGACTTTTTCAAGTTGATGAACAACAGCTGTTTTGGAAAGACTATGGAGAATCCGCACAAGCGTAAAGATGTTAGATTGGTCACCAGAGAGAACGATGCAATTAAGCTAACTTCTAAACCTAATTATCAGGACTTCAGAAGATTTCATGATCAGCTTTTTGGCATAATGATGAAAAAAAAGAAAGTCAAATTGGATAAGCCCGTTTTTATTGGGTTTACTGTTTTAGAGCTGTCGAAGCTTTTGATGTTAGAATTTCTTTATGACTACTTTAAGCCCTTGTATCCAGAGTCCAAAGTACTTTACACAGATACAGATTCCTTTGTAATCGACATCCCTACTGAAGATATCTATAAAGACATGGAATTAGAAGTAGCTAAAGGGCATGCGGGATGGTACGACACATCTGATTACCCTAAAGATTCGCCTTTGCATTCAGATATTAACAAGAAGGTTTTAGGTAAGATGAAGGATGAATTATCTGGAGGTGTGATCAAGGAGTTTGTTGGTTTGAGGTCGAAAATGTACAGTCTTTCAAGCCAAAAAAAAGTTGTTAAAAAAGCAAAGGGAATATCTCGTAGTGTTGTGCAGTCAAACATATCACATGACAATTACAAAGAAGCATTGTTTGGCAATAAAACTTTTCATCATGACAATTACAAGCTGCGATCTAATCTGCATGAGATTAACACAACAGTTGTAACAAAACGGTCTCTTGACCGCACTAACACAAAAAGAGTATTTGTTAATCCAGAGTTTTCATATGCAATTGGTCATTGGAGAATAGTATAATCATATGGGCTTATATTTTTCAGCAATCGCACGTTCAATTATATCATCATCTAATTTAGCAAAATTAATATTATTTATTAATGCTAGATGTGCTTTAATTTTTTTTGTCATTTCACAATATTCATGTTTCCATAAATCAAAATCAAAATAAAAGCTTTGGGGTTTAAAGCGATTGTCTGGCGATTGTTCTAGCCAGGGATTGTCAATCTTCTCAAATACTTCTTTAATGATATACTGATACTCAAATAAATCTTGCATTAATTTTAAAGACTTTTCCTTTGTCATTTCTGCCATTTCCCTTTGAGCTTCCATTTTAAACCCAAATGTATTTGCATAGATTAAAACAGTTCGTTAAGCTTAACTATATCATCACCCAATTCAACCAAATTATTATCCATTACTGCTAAATGCGCTCGAATTTTTTTAATATATTCTTGCTCCCAATCAAAATTTGAGGTTTTGTCTAGCATGGCATGATCAATCTTCTTAAATATTAGTCTAATAGCAAGATTATAATCAAATATTTTTCGCATTATTTCTAAGGACTCTTCCTTCACCATTCTTGCTTCCAGTGCCATTTTACGTAAGGATTCTTCCTTTTCCATTCTTGCCGCCATTTTAATTTAAATTAAAAAATAATTAAGCGACTGGAACTGTGTCTGGAGGGATTATCTGCAGTTCTTCCTTCACAAAAGATCTTTGGGGGGCTGGTCGTTTTGTTGTGTCAGTTTCTCGTAAATAATACACGGGCGGATTCATTTTCACAATTTTTTTTATCTCATATGGATCAACACTCCAAACTGGATCTGTTGCCCTGATGCGAGTGTCCCCTTCTGCTTCTCCCGGTAAATAAAGGTACCTTACTTTCAAACCAAATGGTAATAGTTTGCTTGATGAACTGGCGTCTCCTTCAACAACATTTATTTTTTGTTTTTTGATTGCTTGTACTGGTTTTAGACCTTTAAATTCTTCATTATTCATTGCACGTAGAACTGAGGGAAGTCTTCTAACCCATTCTGTGTTGCGATAATTGTCAATCAGCTCTCTGTGATACTGGTAGGAGAAAAGTCTTTCAGATAACTGTTTGTTAAAGTTTTCAACCAAACCCTGTGATCTGTGAACTCCTGGAATGCCTCTTTTAATGGTAACTCTATGTTTTAACAATAATTGATTTACTTGACCTTTAAATTCTTTTCCATCATCGACTTGAATCATGCGAGGATAAGTTAACAGGCCCCGTTGATATATCAGTTGTATAGCAACAGCAACAGCAGAAGCACTCTTTTGTGTTAATGGTTCAGCATCTTTGTATCTTGAAGCTATGTCAATGACTGTAAGTGCGTACTTAAATCTTTTTCGTCTAATCGTATCATGGGGTAAATATAGAAGATCCATTTGATGGGTGTCGTTCGGTATTGTGTTGACAAAGTGTGGTCTTTGTATTCGTTTAGGCGCTGGTAAATAAATTTGCCAAATCGCTTGTTTAGATAACCATTCTTTTGCTGTTTGTTCACTGACTCCCGCTGCTTGGCTAAGCTTTTTAATTGCTGTTATTCCCTTCCAATATCCTTTTGGAGAATAATAGATTTTGTACATTTTTATTCAGCCAATACTTTGTGCAACAAAATACACAGCGGTCATGCCAAAGACAATAAACAATATTTCTTGCATCTTTTGTTTTTCTGATGGTTGATAGTAATCGCTGAATTTTGGTGGGGGCAATGTTTCAACTTGTTTGCCTGTTACTAGAAAATATTCTTTTATTGCCTGGTCAACATCTTTAAATGTGTAAGCTGCATGTCCCTGTTGTTTAAGTCTGTCGTTAATAAAATCTAACTGCTCCATTCTTTGCTTTTCATAGGTGTCTTGTGCAGCAGCTAGTTGCTCCATAGCTCTGTTATGTCTTTTTCTCTCATTGTTATTTTGTAGTTTACTAAATGCGTAATTACTTCCGCTAAAAGCAAGCGCATTAACCACAGCGCCACCAATCATCATTACGAGTGAAGCCATTTTTATAAATGTATTTTTTTTTAAATTTTACATATTGATACTGTCTGGAATTATTCCTTGCTTAACTAGAAAATCTTTCGTAGCAAATGAAGCTGTAATAACAGCAATCAGCTTTGCTGAGTCTTCAAAGCCTAGTTTGCCAAGATCTGCTGGTTTTATTTTTAACAGGCTTTTACCAAGCATTGTGTATCCTACACTTAGGCCTCCAATAACAGCAGAATGGTATACAAGGTTAGTAATAGTTTTTTCGGTGCTCATTTTTAAAAAATAAAATAATATTTATTTATTAATAAAACATGAACTGCGATGATCTACTTCCTGAACTTATGATTACAAATGATCAAGTTGATGACCAAGCTATTATGCGCCAAAAGGAAAGGCTGTATTCTTTAGCAGCATGTGGAAAAACAAAACAGTACCTTGGAAATGAATTCAGCATAGAACAGATTCAACAAATGTCGCCACAAGACATTGTAAAGTATCACAACAGGTATGAAGCGCAACTGGGGTCAAGAATGGTAAAAAGTGTTGGGCAAACGGTTCTTAGTTTGTACACTAAACTAGTTAGTAGATTTGCTCCCATTGATTCTGAACAAGATTTTATGTATGATTTAACACAGGATCCCGTTTTAACAAAGTCATTAGAGTCTCTAGGATGTGATCTATATTACAGATTTGGAACATTATTGTCGCCAGTAATTATGGGGTTAATTACTTTTAATCATATAGATTTTGTTTCCCTTCAAAATGACCGAGCCAGAAAATCAGCAGAAAACATTGATGGAGAAAGTGACCAGTAAAAAGCCTCCTCATCCTGGGCGTGTTGCAGCAGGAAAAAAATTAGCAGAGTGGAACAAACAAAAAAAATTAATGTTGCAATCACAGAATATAACTCATAATGAAAAAACACCAGTTGTGCCAGAGCCACAACAAGAACAAGTTGTTTCAAGTCCCGCAACATCATCATGGATTATTTGGATTAAAAGAGTTAGCATTTTTGGCGTCATTGCTGTTGGTGGGGGTGGTTATTACGTTTATAAAACATATAAAGAAAGACAGCAAAAACCAAAGCAGCCCAAAAAATCACAGCCACTAAATACAAAATCTGAACAAAAAAGCATGCCAGAACCGCCAACAACAAAAGATCATTTTGATCCATTTGATATGCAGTAATATTTCAAGAACTTAATAAATAATTATAAGTGACTTGAATAAGAACTTGATAACGACTTCATGACGACTTGATGAAAACTTAAATAAGAACTTGATAAGAACTTGAGGTAACTTGATTAAAAACATAAGGTAACTTGATTAAGAACTAGATTAAGAATTTGGGGTAACTTGATTAAGAACTTGGGGTGACTTAATTAAGGACTTGGGGAAACTTAATTAAGGACTTGGGGTGACTTAATTAAGAACTTAATTAAGGACTTGGGGTGACTTAATTAAGGACTTGGGGTGACTTAATTAAGGACTTGGGGTGACTTAATTAAGGACTTGGGGCGAAAAGTGGAACTGGTAGGACCACTTCTCATTTGATATGTCAGCCACTTGCTTTGTGACTGAACAGGATGTGCGTGGGCGCTGTGCAGTGATTCGTTGTCGGGCTGGCCTGCAACTACTAGTTAAGCGCGATGAAGAACAGAGAAAGAGGCAGCTCACGCTATAGCAAAGAACGTGTTAGCGCACGCCCGCTGTGCGGACAGACCTATCATTTGGTGAATAGTTGACCGACCTTCCCTGACTGACTCAACACTTTAAACATTGCTGTTGTGTGCGCGCTGCTGTGTGTGTGTGTGTGTAAAATAGTGTAGTAAAAATGTGTAGTCATTTGAAGTACTCCCTTCGTTGGATTAATAAACTAAGAAAGACGACAGAACTCTTTGAAAAATATCCGGAACTCGCAAATCTGACAATTTCTATTACACAAGCCATCGCGTTGACGCCAAAGATACATGCTGCTCTAAAAACCCACGCCGGTGTGGCAGCTGACTGGATGTGAAGAAGGTATGTACATTGTCAACTAACTGACTGTGTGCTGTGTAAACAAAGGCCTCTTGTCTGTGTTAAGTCGTAAACCCCACACACCAACAAACCGACACGCACACTGAAAACAGCGAAGTGGTGGCTTCCCATTCGAGAATGTTCAAGAACATTTGTGACAAAGCGCACCGCGAGCCCGGTGAGAAAAGAAACACAGTAGGCGCGCGAGGCGTGTTTTATTGATAGGGAGGCACACAGTTTGTAAACAGGACGCTCGGCCTGCTGACTTACTGCGTCGTTATAATTGTGTTGTCTTGGCCTTGCAAAAAAGCTGACAGTCAACCGACTGGTAGTACAGACTGTTTGGGGGAACGCAGACACTATTTATTATAGATGACTGTTCGGCCGAAACTGGCTTTCAGTGGAAGACATGCTGGGTGTGGATTTTATGTCAAAAATATAACTCAGTTTTAAAAGACTTTAGAGAACAATTAAAGACAGTGGTTTTATTTCACATGAAAGACAGAGACGCATTTGATGAATGTATGCGTGAAAATGATGTTATTGAAAACGATCAAGAAAAACGAAGGATTAAGCAAAAACTTAAGTCTCAAAAGTTTTCTAAATTAGTGTTAAAAACAGATAATCCTACACATTATGTATGTTTGTAAAGTGTTTACTATTAGAGAACTATAAAATAGGCACTCTGGGTAAGCCGGCGGAGCAACAGCGAAACCGGCTTCAGCCGGTTGGAGCTGGCGGAGGTGGGTGAGCCAGAGTGCCTATTTTATAGTTCTCTGAGGAGGAGAAAAAAAAGAAAAAGGAAAACACCCACCTGGAATGTAAAGCAAAACAAATCCTGATTCTTTTTTCCTTGCACACTGTCATATTTTCTTTAACAATTGTCTTTGTTTTGAGGCTTTGCATTGTTTGTCATGATCATGTACCTTTGCTTACTTTGCTCATTTTGTGGTTTTACTTGCCAATGAAATTTCAGATTGTGGAGACCCAGCGGCTTTGTTTGTTCATCGTGTATTTGTTTGGTGAAAATGCTCATTGTTTGCATTTACTCGTTGGTTTTCTAGTTGTTTTTGTGACAGGATTTCCTCCCCCCCCCCACCCCCACCCCTTCCCTCCCACTGCCCCCTCCCCTCCCCTCCGCTCCCAAGTTGATGTGGTGGCAGGATTCATTTCTCCCTCTCTATTTTGAGTGAGCACTGGAAGAAAGGGCATGGCTTATTGTTGGAAAGCTGTTTGATGTGGAAAGTTTTGACAGCACACATGGATTTGTAGTAGCCTTTTTATTCTGTCGCTGGGATACTGGAACTGGAAGTCATGATCTCTCTCTCTCTCTCTCTCTCTCTCTCTCTCTCTCTCTCTCTGTGTGTGTGTGTGTGTGTGTGTGTGTGTGTGTGTGTGTGTGTGTTTGAATGGGAATGTTGATGTTGTGTGTGTGTGTCTATTCTACAATTAGACAAGATATGAATTACTTTGTGTTGGTGTGCGATCGATGTTGGTGTGCGATCAATTGTGATGTAGGCTACATCATTGATAATGAGCATAAATGTTTCAAACACAGATGGCGCGCACCAGAACAGAACGCATGCTCTGTGTGTGTGTGTGTGTGTGTGTGTGTGTGTGTGTGTGTGTGTGTGTGTGTGTGTTCCCCTCCCTTCATCATCTTTGCCCTGTGACCACACCAACTGTCTTAATCTGCTGCAGATTATGTTTTTGTTTCTGCCTCTGTGACATTTACCTGGCAGAGTGGTGTTTTGTTCTTCTTACTTGATTGTGAAAAATATGTTCAAGGGCCCCGAAGAATGCCAACGCTTGTCAAGTGGATTTATTTATTTTTGTTTAATACATCATACTCGTTTATTATCTTTTTCTGTCTGTGAGGGTATATTATGTCCACGGACATGTGTTTCTTATTCTTTCGTTTTAAATCTTTCAGATTTTTGTGTGTGCTATTTTGTTCCTTTCGGACTGGGAATTGTTTTTTCTTACCTCATGTAATCATCAGCTATCAATTGGTTGGACAAATGGTTCTTATTTTGTTTAATGTATGTAAGTATATTTTGATGTTGGACCTAGCAGAACAATATATTTTTTTCCTTCTGTGTAAATAATGGATAGTAACATATCTATATTATCGGTTAACTGCCAAGGCCTGAATGGACCTCAGAAAAGACGAGATGTCTTTCATTATTTGAGAAACAAAAACTGTTCTGTCTATTTCTTACAAGACACGCATTTTGAAAAAAAAATGGAGAAACATGTTTTAGCGGAATGGGGTTATCAAGGATATTTTTCAAGTAATACATCAAATGCAAGAGGTGTTGCGATAATGTTTAATAATAATTTTGAGTTTAAAGTGAAAAGGGTTGTTAAAGATGATTTGGGGAATTATATTATGGTTGTCATTCAAATACAAAACGTCACCTTCCTTTTTGTTAACGTATACGGGCCAAATAAAGATGACCCTGAGTTTTATAACAATATTAAACTGAAGATAATGGAACTTAATGTACAAAATATTATAATGGGTGGAGATTTCAATTTAGTACTTGACCCGGTGAGGGATTACCATAATTATAAACACATAAATAATCCTAAATCAAAGGACATAGTTGAAAGCATGATAGAAGACCTCGATTTAAATGATATTTGGCGAGAATTAAACCAAGAATGTCTCCGTTTTACCTGGCGAAGAACCAGCCCTTTTCAGCAAGCAAGGTTAGACTTCTTTCTAATCTCAGATTCAGTGGTTTCGTTTGTAGATGATGCAGATATTGACTGTGGATATAGAACAGATCACTCCGCTATCCTACTAAAACTGAAATTTAAAGAAAATGTGAAACATAACACTTTTTGGAAGTTCAATACATCTCTTTTGAAGGATAAACTATATCTAGATGAAATAAATGCTGAAATAAAGAACGTTAAAGAAGAATACTCGATAAACACAAATGGTAACGAAATATCTGACGAAGAGATTCAATTTTCCATCTCTGATGATGTGTTCTTAGATTTCCTTCTGATGAAGATACGGTCAAAAACTATCTCATATGCTACGATGAAAAAAAAAAGAAAGCAACAGAAGAAGAAAAACGGTTGGAACAAGATATTCGTAGACTAGATAAAATTGAAAGTAAGAGTGAACAAGACGTTCGGGCTATGGAAGTCAAAAAAGAACAATTAAAAGAGATACGGGAAAAAAGAATAGAAGGAGTACTATTGAGATCAAGGGCTAGATGGATAGCTGACGGAGAGAAAGTAAGTAGCTATTTTTGCAATTTAGAAAAAACGTCATTATGTTAGTAAAAATATGCCAAGACTCATAGACCAGCAAGACAATATTTTAGTGAAGCAGAAAGACATTATCCAAGAGGTACAGAGATTTTATAAGTCTTTATATGCCGAAAGTGGTGTACAAAATTGTGAAATTAAAGATTTAGTCAATAATGTTCCATGCTTGGATGATACAGAGGCAAGTGAATTGGAGGGTGAAATTACACTAGAAGAAGCTACTTGTGCCCTGAATAATATGAAACATAATAAAAGTCCAGGCACAGATGGTTTTAGTGCAGAGTTCTTTAAAGTGTTTTGGAAAAAGATAGGAATATTTGTTGTTACAGCCCTAAATGCAAGTTTCAGGAAGGGGGAACTATCTTGTGCACAGAGGGAAGGTATCATTACGTGCATTCCTAAAGGTGACAGGCCCAGACAATACATAAAGAATTGGAGACCTATCTCACTTTTAAATGCCATTTATAAAATTGGATCTTCTTGCATTGCTAATCGTTTGAAAAATGTATTACCACATATTATTAATGAAGACCAAACAGGATTTATTAGAAATAGATACATAGGTGATAATTTGAGATTAATCTATGACACAATAGCCTACTTAGATAAGTACAATTTACCAGGATTATTACTGAACATAGATTTTGAAAAAGCTTTTGACTCAATTAATTGGGAATTTATGTTTAAGGTATTAAAAGCTTTTGGATTTCAAGAAGATGTATGCAGATGGATAAATGTGTTTTATAACAATATAAAATCTTGTGTTATTGTAAATGGTCAGGTATCAGATTGGCTGGAAGTTAAAAGAGGATGCAGACAAGGAGACCCCGTATCCCCCTATTTGTTTGTACTTTGTGTCGAGGTGCTAGCTATAATGGTAAGAGAAAATCCAGATATTGACGGGATCAGAATGAATAACATTGAATACAAATCGTCTCAATACGCTGATGACACTGAATTACTGCTTGCAGGGGATAGAAAGTCTTTTGAAATATGTATCGATGTTCTTGCTCGGTTTGGGTGTGTGTCAGGCCTCCATATGAACAAAGGCAAAACTAGCGCTATCTGGTTGGGAAGTAGAAAAACTAGTGAAATCCGTTACATGGAACATTTGGGAATGGACTGGAATCCATCAAAATTTAAAATACTTGGAATGTGGTTTACGAACGATGTTAGAGAATGTATTAACATGAATTATTCGGAAAGATTGATAGATATAAAGCATTTATTCAAAGTATGGGTAAAACGTCAGATAACTCCTCTTGGCAGAGTTGCCATACTAAAATCAATTATTCTTTCAAAACGGACTCATTTGTGGTTACTTTTACCGAACCCACCTGATATATTTTTTCAGACATGTCAACGCATCTGTTACAAATTCGTTTGGAATAACAGGACAGATAAAATTAGCCGCAAAATTTCACACAAAAGTATTAAAAATGGTGGCATTGGTATTCCTGACTTAAAGATATTTGTTTTATCTTTGAAGCTGTCTTGGATTAGGAAAGCGGAAAAATCAACTCACAAATGGAAACATGTTTTGTTGAAAAATTTTCCCAAATGGCCTCTGATTAATAAATTTGGTCCTGAGTTTGTCTCCAGTTTTGCAAAATACAATCACTTTTGGAAGGATGTTTTCGAGGCTATGAATGTTTTCTATTATAAATGTACACCTAAGAATTCCGCTGAACTTCTTGCCGAGCCGATTTTTTACAATAAGCGAATTCAAGTAGGGAAGAAATGTATTGTTTCCAGAGAGCTTACAAACAAAGGTATCTACAATCTTGCACAGTTTTTTTTATGATAATGGGAAGATTCTGTCGCATATGCGGTTCAAAGAAAAATTTAATGTGAACATTGACTTCGTTACTTTTGCTGGTTATACATCGGCAATAAACGATTACATAAAAAAGTATAATATTACGATCAAGGATAATAAACATCTAAACGAATCACTTTGTTTTAGGAACATATTTGCAATTAACAAAGGTTCCAAAATGTACTATGATATACTGGTAGAAAATAATCTGAGACCAAAATGCTGTTACAAATGGGACTTAAAACTCTCAACAGTCCATGACTGGAAATCCTGCTTCCACTATATACATAAAATAAATGACGTAAAGCTTAAATGGTTTCAGTTGAAGATTGTACATCGATGCCTAAGGGAAATTGGAGTAGTTGACCACGATACTTGTAATTTCTGTGGAATGCACAAGGATAGTATTGATCACATGTTTCGGAAATGTGACATCGTACAGGTTTTTTTTAACAATCTCATTGATTTAATGAAAGAAAGGTGTATAAATGCAAGAAATGTACGATTAACAGAATCATTTGTGTTGCTCGGTTATGACAGTAACATTTTTACAGACAGCATCTTTTCTTTCTTAATATTATTTGCAAAATACTATTTGTACACTTGTAAACTAGTGAAACAAAATCCACAGATATCTGTCTTCCTGAAAAAAATTATTATTCAGATATAAAATCGAAGAATATAATGCCTGTTTACAATTAAACCAGGCAAATTTCTCTAACAAATGGATAACATACACACCATTATTATCTGACGACTAATCAATTAATAATATACTTTACAAAATACAGTTATACGTATAATAAACAATTACATCGGATTGTGTCAAGTCATTCGATTCGCCTGACAACCATTATCCTTTGCCCATCTGTTCTCTGTATGATAAGCATACACTTAATTTCAGGTGATCATTTTTTTTCTTCTGAAAAATG
The DNA here is from genome assembly GCA_033310375.1 of Conus canariensis. Classification (NCBI taxonomy): domain Eukaryota; kingdom Metazoa; phylum Mollusca; class Gastropoda; order Neogastropoda; family Conidae; genus Conus; species Conus canariensis. The sequence continues at coordinate 382 of JAMYXO010002452.1, read as the reverse complement.
GCTATTTTTGTTCCCGCATGTAATCAAATACTTATATTTGTGTGTTACACTACATATGGTTGATATAGGTCTTGTTTGCCCATGTACTCTCCATTGTGTTTTACAGCTTGTTTGTCCAACATCCAAAACTTGATTTAAAACATGTTACTGAAAGCATTTGAGGTCAAGCACAAACCCAATCCAATCTATCTCTCCCCCCTCCCTCCCTCCCTCCCTCCCTCCCTCTCTTACTTTTTTCTATCTTTATGTTTGATTCACTTATTATGATTATGATTTCTCTTCTGTATTTGTTATTGTCATTTTGTTTAAAACAATTAAAAAGTTAAAAAAAAAAAAAGTTTGTGTGGAAGCTGCCCACAAAGAATTATCTCTCACAGATCCA
>JAMYXO010000244.1:42500-57500 GCA_033310375.1 Conus canariensis | reverse complement strand
ATTTACAATGTGCATCTTGGCTTGAATAGTTCATTTTATTTGCATTTCACATACCCATCAAATACTTTCTGGCTGAAACTAGAACTGCTTTGAATCTCATGAAATTTAGTGAATTCTTCTTCTTCTTGTGTACGCAGGCTGGTACTCCTGTGGACACCCATGTATAGAAAGGTAAGGATTAATCCCACCTACCCACCACAGGGAGTGGAGGTTTGTGTGTATGACCGTTTTTTTTATCCCGCCATTAAGGCAGCCATACTCCAACTTCAGGGAAGGTGCATGCTATGTGTAACGTGTCATCACCAGCGGCAAAACTGGCCTTCTCTTCCGAAGGTTGGTAATGTGATTTTACGTGTGTGCAAGATGTTATGCGTGCGTTCACACACAGAACCTCGGTTTATAAGCTCATTCGAATGACTGTATGAGAAAAGGAGTCAGAACCTATGTTAAATCCGAGGGAAAAATCCCCCTGTACTAAAACGGCCCAATGGAGATTCGAACCGCCAACCTCAAGATTACAAGTTCGGCACTCTACCACTGAGCTATTCCACCCCCGGTTCTGGTTCTTTCATTAGTCCAGCCAGCAAACTTCAAGATTGTTTTCGACGAAACCCCAGCTTTGGCTGCAGCACTTCCAACTTATGGCCCTGTTTGAATGTACGGTATATTTTGTGGTACCAGTGCTAGAGCATGCAAGCACCTCTTTCACCCACTGCACGAAGGTCTACTTACCCACAGGTGCATGGGGTTTTGTATGACTGAGTAAAAGCTGTTGGGTATTGCCTCTGAGGACTGTGGTTGTCTCTATTTACTGGTTCAAGTGTTTCAGAGGGCAAAGATTCTCATTCTTTGTGGATGTTCTTATCTCAGCTGGTGCTGTATGTGCACCTGATTTAGTTGTTTTTAACAAAGTGAAAAAATTCAACACACACTTACAATCATATATCTTCACATCATTTGTCTTTAAAGATTGCAGGCCATGACCTTTCTGACTCGTAGCTAAAGTAAAAAAAAAAACATCACAGTTTTCACAGTCACTTTTTTTCAAAGTTGTTTATCTACTTGGGAAACACAATCCAGATAATTAGGCGCTGTATTTATATACCAAATGTCACAGTACTTGGGTAAAGAAGGTCTGCTTTCAAACATCCCATTTATGAGTCTGCAAATGACAGGATGACTACCAACTGTGTATTCATTTCATACTGGCAGATAGATAGACAGAGCATTATGCACAGAGGTAACAGCACTGTAACTTGTACTCTTACTAAACAAATTGGCTAAGAAGTTTGCTGCCTGCATCACGTCTGGAGCATGATTTTGGATTTTGTTTTCTGCGAAGTATTCGTTTCACTCGGCAACGTATGTGTTGTACACTGCGCGTGTCTGTGGCCGCAAAGAACCGACAATCAGCATTGCTGCTTGGCTAGAGCATCCCACTCGTTGGTATCACTCCCAGATACTTTGCATACCCTCAACTGGAGGCGGGAAAGGAGAGAGTGGGGTTTCCCTAGTTAAGATGGGAAGGAGAGTATGCTGTTCCGTGTTGGTAGAAGTACTTGGCCCGTTTCAGCAGCTGTGTCAGCAAAGACCACCAGATTTGTGTTGGCCAGCAGGGCACTATGCCCCCATAGCTCGCTCTCTCCTCACTTTCACCAACACTGCCGTGATCATGTTGAAAGGCGGGAAGGCATACAAGTCAAAGCTACTCCAAAGGAGTGAAAAAGCTCTTTTGCATAAGTGTTAGATCAGGCTGGCTATTTTGTTCCGATTCCGAGAAGATAAGTGGTTTTACGTTCTTTGTTCTAGTGTCTTAAATGTTTTTTGTTTTTGCATGAAGAAGACGCAAGAGGTCGAAATGCATTGTGTCTTGTCCTGTGTTTTGTTTGTCTATGTCCTTGGCGGTAACTATCCCCCTCTCTTTTTAAATTTAACTTCTTTAAGTTCAAAATTATTCTCTGTGTGCCGTCTTCTTTTGGTCGTATGAAGACAGGTGACACGAACGGATGTGCATTAGTTGAACAATTTGAAATAATGCACTTTCCCAATGAATTCTAAGTGGGCTGGGCAGCGTAAGCAGTTCGATTTGGCTTACGTCACGATCAAATTCAAGACTTAAACCATGTACTATTTTTAGAATTTCAGAATCTGTTTGTCAAATATTACCATTTATCTACATACTGTGAAGTCTTTCACCTTGAAAGAGTAGAATCTCTTGTTTTATTTCATCCAATAGACGAGCATAGAAAGTGTGTCTGACCTGGTCATCATAAGTACTTTCTTGCATATCTGTTCACACTGAACATCTTCTGATGTCTGTAGAGCTGTTGTCTCTGGCCTAAAAAAAAAGAAAGAAAAAGGCGGGGGGGGGGGGGGGGGTTGGGGGGGGGGAGGTTGGGGGGGGGGGCGTCTTTCCTTGTTGTTGCCTTTCTGTCATGGTTTGTTGCAATGTCTGTTGTCATAGATGGACTGATACTGACTGGGTCCTGCCCCCCCCCCCCCCCCCCCACCGAAACAATTTGTCCAGCTCGTTGATCTCCTAGATGGATGCAGTCAGATTGTCTCTGAAGAGCTGGCAGCTAATGGGAACACTTTCATTACATTAGCCTGTGAGATGTGTGGGGAGGTCAGGGTGCAGTGCACATCTGCTCCTCATTGACAGTTTATGACATGCATGACCCAGTAAGGCCAGAGCTTCAGCGTTCTGGTTAGTCACAGCTGCTGTGATGTTTCGTTCAGTCACTTGTCTTTGTGTGTGGGCTTTGAGTATTATCTGAGTGGTCTGTGCCAGCGCTGCCATGGCTTTGATTGCACTGAGGCAATCATGACAACTGCCTGTTTAATGGTAGCGGGTAAATCTTTCAAAATTCTGGCGTTGACGTTTGGCACCTGTAGGTCTGGGCAGTTGTTTGGGCATAGGTATGCCATTTTTCCCTTGTTGTCTTCTCTCACCTTTAACAAGTCTTCGTCGAAAACGTCGACTGATAGGGCATCCTCTACGTCATCGTGTAACTCACCATCAGATGATGCATTGGAATACTGAGTTGCTGAGATGCGTATCATCTGCTCTGGCCTTCCGTGTATTTTTCCTTTAGTGCGCCTACACTCTTCTTGGTCTGACCCTGAACGGAATTCCTCCCTCTGTTTGCAATCTTTCCCTTCATCAGACAAAGGATCTCGGCGCCCTCGCTCCATGCCACGTGGTGCTAGGGGAGTGGTCAGGTCTTTATGTTTGAAGCGGTCAACAACTTATGCGTTGCCTCCTCTAACTTGGAAAACCGTGCATCAAATTGACTGATGCGTGCATTGAGTTGTTCAATTGTGGACCCAGTTTGAATGTTTGTGTGACCTCTTCGTGGTCTTGCTCCCTATTCTAACTGGCCATATTAAGCAAAGGGTTGTGCCAAGGTTACCGCTCACAGGTGGAATGGTACAGACATTGCACGCAGACCAGATGGTACTTCGCCCACAGCAGATTAAATCTTAATGCCACGTACAGGGGGGTTAACTACCGCACACAGTAGAGATGGATACTTCGCCCACAGGCAGATTAAATCTTAATGCCACGTACAGGGGGGTTAACTACCGCACACAGTAGAGATGGATACTTCGCCACAGTCAGATTAATCTTAATGCCACGTACAGGGGGTTAATACCGCACACAGGTGGAATTCAAGACTCAATCAGATTAAACTGTATTGTTATATTCATCAGTACAGGCGCACTCAGTTGAATTTCTAAACACAATCAATTATTTTGTATGAAGTAGAGTGGCTCTTTTCCATGGAACAGATATTGTAGTCACTTCTGTCCTATAAAATATCATACATCATTCGTAAGACAGTATAACTCAGAAAAATATGCACTCATAAACAAAGTGTCACTCATTTGAGTCTTCTTGTATTGACCTGTCTTGTATGGCTATAGTTTACGTACTCTACCCTTCATACAAAAGCACATGGAAAACAGCTGACACGTCTTTGCTCTGCAAACACTAGCATCCAATTGCCTGAAATGCTGCATGAGCCACTACTCAACGTAACTTCCCTTCTGGGAGCGATGCCATTCGGGTGAAAAATCTACATTCCTTTTACAGTCGACGTCCCTGGATGTTTTTATATGCATTCGTAGCTGTACATGTACATTTTATATAAAATGTAGATTACTTAACGCTTTCCACAGAATTTAGATTAATTTACCGCTTTGCACACCCGTTCCCTCCCGCTGTCATTGGCAAAGTGTGCACAGTGACACATCCTGCCAACCAGCTTTTGAAATGAACATGATCTTCTGCAAGTGACATAGATTTAACTATACGTGGCTGTGTTGCTTCCTCCATGGGTGACCGTGATCCTCTGTCAGTGACAATGATCCTCTGTTCGTGACCACGATCCTCTGTTACTGACCATGACCTTCTGTCAGTGACAATGATCAACTGTTAGTGCCCATGATCTTCTCAGTGACGATGATATTATGTCAGTGACAATGACAATGTTCTAGTGCAGTGATCTGCTGCTTACAAAAAATATCTTCTGTTAGTTATAATGATCCTAAGCTAGTTACAATTATTCTATTTTAGTGACAGTGATTCTATGTTAGTGACTATGGTCTTCGATAGCCGACAATGATACCCTGCTATTGACAATGATCCTGTTTTGATCACAATGATCTTGCTTTATAGACAATGATAGCCTGTTAGTGACAATGATCCTCTGCTAGTGGCAATTATACTATGCTAGTGACCATGATCCTCTGCTTAATAACCATGATTCTCTGCAAGTGACAATTATCATCTGCTAGAGACCTTGATGATCTGTTAGTGACCCTGATTGCCTGTTAGTGACAATGGTTCTCTTCTAGTGACAATGATCCTCTGCAAGTGACAATGATCCTCTTCTAGTGACCTTGGTGATATGTTCGTGACAATTATCCTCTGTTCATGGCAATGATCCATTTAAGTGAAAATGATTCATTGTTATTGACAATGCTAGTGACAATGATTCATTGTTAGTGACAATGATCCTCTCTTAGCGACAATGATTCACTGTAAGTGTTAATGATCCTCTCTCAGTGACAATGGTCCCCTGTTTGTGACCACGATCCTCTGTTAGTGAAAATGATCTTCTGTTAGTGACAATGATCCTCTGTTAGCGACCATGATCCTCTGCTGGTGCTCAGGATCTTCTCTCTGTGACAATGATTCTCTGCTAGTGACAGTGATCTTCCGTTAGTTACAATAATCCTTTGTTAGTGACAATGATTCACTTTTAGTGACAATGATTTTCTGTTAGTGACCATGATCCTCTGTTAGCAACAATGATCATCTGATGGTGACTGGGATCCTCTCTTTGTGACAATGATTCTCTGTCAGTGACAGTGATCCTCCGTAGTGACAATGATTCACTGTTTGCGACAATGATCCTTTGCAAGTGACAATGATCCTCTGTTAGTGTCAATGATCTGCTGCTGGTGATTATGATCCTTGGTTTGTGACAATGATCCTCTGCTAGTGACAATGATCCTCTGGTAGTGACAACGATCCTCTTTTAGTGACAATGACCCTCTGTTAGTGACAATGATCCTCTGCTGGTGATTATGATTCTCTGTTAGTGACAATGATCCTCTGGTAGTGACAATGATCCTCTGGTAGTGACAATGATCCTCTGGTAGTGACAACGATCCTCTTTTAGTGACAATGACCCTCTGTTAGTGACAATGATCTGCTGCTGGTGATTATGATCCTTTGTTAGTGACAATGATCCTCTGCTGGTGACAACGATACTCTGTTAGTGACAATGATCCTCTGCTGGTGACAACGATCCTCTGTTAGTGACAATGATCCTCTGTTTGTGACAATGATCCTCTGCTGGTGATTATGATCTTCTGTTAGTGACAATGATCCTCTGTTAGTGACAATGATCCTCTGCTGGTGATTATGATCTTCTGTTAGTGACAACGATCCTCTGTTATTGACAACGATCCTCTGTTTGTGACAACGATCCTCTGTTTGTGACAATGATTCTCTGCTAACGACAGTGCAGCACAACCACTAGAGCTTTCAAATAGCGCAGATTACCATGCTGCAACCGACGCGAGGGATGTGAAAGGAGTGTTCTTGAACTGCATTAAGGTCAACTTTCTACACAGAAAGTGAAATTTGACATATATGTATATATATATATATATATATATATATGTATATATATATATATATATATATATATATTTCTACACAGAAAGTGAAATTTGACATATATGTATATATATATATATATATATATATATATATATATATAATATATATATATATATATATATATATATATATATATATATAAAATGATGGAGGAATTGTTAGCCTGCACTTGTTTTCCCCCACTACTTAATTGTTCAGCATTATATTGTCTGGTCAATCAGTGGCCGATTGCATCTCTTGGGAGATCCAAGTGAAGGTTGTTCTACACAATTCTTGGCCGCTGACAATGCTTGGGTGGTTGAACAGCAGAGCATCCTTAAATGGATCCTTAAGCATAGTCTCAAAGATTGTCCCCTACATTTTATATGTTTGCATAATGTTTTTTAGTTTTTCAGCAACTTTTTACCTCTCCACACTTAAGTTTTATTTTATTCTACTACCTTTCGCTGGCTGCTTTGGGGGTGCTGTTGGATTCTTCTTTGAACCCTTGGTGGTGAGAACACCACAGGATTATGGACTGTGGTGTGTCTCTATTTGACGCCAAGAGCACAGACACAATCGGCCGTGTCTCCCTGATGAGTTCCGATCCAGCGGACGAAAGGCCTAGGAGCAGGCGATACATATAGATCTGCCTTCGAGAGGGTTTGCGATGGTTCCCTCATGCAGCTAGCGAAGGGTTTCATTTTTATAATATACATTTTCCCTTTTTTTTTCTTTTTTTTTAAAACATTTCAAATCTTTGCCAAGTCATTACTATAATGATAGAGGAATTGTTAGCCTGCACTTGTTTTCCCCCACTACTTGATATATGTGTGTGTGTGTGTGTGTGTGTGTGTGTGTGTGTGTGTGTGTGTGTGTGTGTGTGTGTGTGTGTGTTGAACTCTGCATGCAATCATTATACTCTGTTTTCCACGGAATTATGGCATGCTTGAATCAGCAGTACTGAGAGACGAATGAGCTGTATAACCGGGCAAGTATGAAGACAGACAGTCCTTAGTGAATGGGGACGGAAAGAGATGGACATTGCATGGTCATAGACTGTGACAGTGTTTTCCCTGACAACAATTTGACGTGTTGACTACTTTGGTCATTCTATGTTCTGGATTACAACTTTCTTTGTTAACAAACAAAGCAAACAACAAAAACTGTTCAGCTTTGATCCCAGCCCCGTCCTGTTCCTTCTTCATTGGGAAAGGATAGGACTGCCTGGCACAGTAACACATTCATTCCATTGTTATGCTCTCTCTCTCTCTCTCTCTCTCTCTCTCTCTCTCTCTCTCTCTCTCTCTCTCTCTCTCTCTCTCTCTCTCCAGATTCAAGAAAGAAAACACAACCTGTAAATAGCATTTCAGTACAAGACTGGTTCTTACATTTTAAAAATGTGTTAGAAAAGGGTGAGCAAGAGTCCACAGTGATCAATGAGGCGATACATTGTGAAGAAAATACATATGATAGACCAATTTCCAGAGAAGAAATATTACTAGCGATTAGAAAATTGAAAAATGGTAAAAGTGCTGGACCTGATGGTATTATTGGAGAGTTTTTTCAAGAATTCTGGTGAGTTTGTCGTAAACTTTTTATGTAAACTGTTTAATTTTCTGTTTGACACCGGGATTTATCCCGATGATTGGAAAGAATCCATAATATTGCCCTTGTTTAAAAAGGGTGATGCAAATGATGTAGACAATTACAGAGGTATTTCTTTATGTAATATATGCAGTAAACTTTATATTTCCATTGTTAATAAGCGATTACATGAATGGATATCTCAGAATAATGTAACAGGAGAACACCAAGCAGGATTCAAGAAAGATTATTCCACAGTTGATCATATGTTTAGCCTGTTAGCCGCAGTTCAAAAACAATTTGTAAATAATCAGAAGTTATATGTTGCTTTTGTGGATTTTGAGAAAGCTTTCGATTCAGTTTCACGGAAACTACTATGGCCTATTTTATTAAAAAATGGAATTAAGGGTAAACTGTATCGTTGCATAAAGAGTATGTATTGTGAGGTGAAGGCTAAGATCAGATCCGGAGCAAATTTATCAGATTTTGTCATGTGTACCAGAGGAGTTAAGCAAGGGGACGTCTGTAGTCCAGTTTTGTTTTCTTTGTTCATAAATGAATTAGCTTTGGAAATTATTCAAAATGGAAAGCATGGTGTAACCTTTGACTTTTTGGAATTATTTGTGTTGCTTTTTGCCGACGATATTGTCTTATTGTCTACAACGGTCGTTGGACTTCAAAGACAGCTGAATAGCTTGTATTCTGCTGCAACCAGATTAGAACTAAAAGTAAATATGAATAAGACCAATATTATTGTCTTTCGTAAAGGTGGTTATTTGGCTCGAAATGAGAGATGGATTTATGACGGTCAGTGTATTGCTGTAGTCAATGCATATAAGTATTTAGGATTCTATTTCACAACCAGATTAAGTTTCACTTTTGGATGCCAAGATATTGCAAACAGAGCAAAGAGAGCAGTTACAGTTATACTTCACATTTTATATAAACTGAATTGTAGCGCTTTTATAGTTTTCTCAAAGCTGTTTGACTCTCAGGTGCAGCCAATCCTACAATATGGAGCAGAAATTTGGGCACTTGAGAAAAGCGTCGTGATCGAAAATGTGCATTTGTATGCTATGAAAAAATTTTTGAATGTAGATAATCGAACACCGAATGATTTAGTATATGGTGATCTGGGAAGATATCCGATTTATGTTAATTCGTTTTTGAAATGCATTAAATACTGGCTGAAAATAACAAGAATGGACGAAATTAAAATACCTTTTAAAGCTTATAAGATATTGAGAAATTTGGATTGTAATGGCAAGAAGACATGGGCTACCAATGTTCGTCACTGTTTAAATTCATATGGCTTTGCTTATGTTTGGGATAACCAGGGCGTTGAAAATATCGTAGGGTTCTTGAAATGTTTTAAACAAAGAATTATTGACTGCAGATGGCAGGACTGGCATGATCATATTTATAGCAGTGACAGATTTGCGCAGTACAGACTCTTTAAAACAACTAATGTGATAGAGCCATACATTAAAATGGATATGAACAGATATATTAAGAGTGCGTTAAGCAAGTTTAGATTTGGTGTTTCTGATATAGCTTGTCACCGTTTCAGATACAGTGTTGTGAGTGATAATGAAATGACATGTCGTTTATGTAACCTGGCCAAGGAAGATGAAATCCATTTCCTTTTTTGCTGTCCTGTTTTTCATGACCTCAGGATAAAATTCATAAAGCCAAAGTTTTATTCTGACCCTTGTATTTTCAGAGTTAATCTACTCCTGGCGTCAAGAAATGAAGACATTCTCTTTAACCTTGCTATGTACATTTATGAAGCACAAAAGAGGTTACGTACTGTATATTCCTAATAACATTGTATGATGCATATGTACTTGCCTTCTCTTGTCATTTTCCTTCATTTCAGTAATTGATATCATGTATATTGCGGGTACCACCCCTTCAGTATGGGCTATGGCCTTAATCTGAATAAATATTCGCATTCTCGCATTCTCGCATTCTCTCTCTCCAGATTTTCATTAAAGCATTGCACCGATTTTTATTACCCCGAGTTTGTTGTCCAAAGCACCCGAATGGTGTGTGTGTGTGTGTGTGTGTGTGTGTGTGTGTGTGTGTGCGCGCGCGCGCGCGCGCGCGTGCTAGCGTGTTTGCTCATGTCCTGAAAAGTGGTACTTTCCTTATCCATCCTTTACTAACGGTACGTTGACATGCGTCATATGACACGTAGTATCTACGTATGTCCCCTACTATTCCTGGCCAATAGAATTCGGTCCAGATCCTCGATGTCGTCTTCTTTACTCCCATGTGTCCTGCCATTGGTGTATCATGGGCGTTCTTCAGTACTTCACTTCTGAGCTGCTTCGGAACAATCATTTGTTTTTTGTCGACGACCCTTCTTGTCTATGTGTTACCTGCAGAAAATACCCTCTTCTACAACGAAGGTGGCGTTACCCCTTTTCTCTTTAGAAGCTGCCAACCTGAACATTCTTTCCAATGTTGGATCTTGTTTCTGAAGTTCTTTTACTTTCTTTGAATCCATATTGGTCTTGGTCGGCTTGTTATCGGGATTAGGTGTATTCGGTTTGACGTTTCCACCTTTCGCCTGCTGCCTAGTCTCCACAGCGGAAACTATTCTCTAACGGGGTATACTGGGATCCTTGACCTGCTTCTGGTTCTAAATGCTTGTTTATAGTTCCCTATGAGAACTGGGTGTACGGGATCATTCATTACGGCAACCTCTACATCGTCTTCACAGTACGGTGAGTCAGTGTTTACAACTGCTACAGGTAGCTCTTGTTGAACCCTTCCTGACGCCAGAGTTACAGTTTTCCTTCTCTCAGTTACCTTATCTTTAGAGCTATTTAGCGTGTGGCTAGAGCTATGCTGTAGTGTGTGTTGTATCATAACACTGAATGTACGTTGGTTGATCTGTAAGACCAGCGTTGTGTCTTATCACCAGCACAGAGTATATTGTTGTTGCTAGGACCAAAGGTGTGTCTTAGGGCAAGCAAGTTAACTTAGTGGTATATAGGACAAGTGGTTATGTTCTGTATGAGTTAACTTGATGTTTGGACAGAGTGTCCATTTGTTTAGATGTACTTGTGCGCGTATGACTAAACGGTAGTCAGTGAGGATAGATGCGAAGATGTTCATTGACTGGTGAGATCAAGGATTCGTGGTGTGAACCGAAGGTGTGTTTACATTACGGGATCGACTCGTGGTAATAGGTAATGGTTAAACCTATTGTTCCTTGGATCTCTGTGTATCTTTGTTACTTTCTGACGTAGAAGGTTACGGAAAGGAAAGTGAGCTGTAGGCGAATTCTGGTTGAGAATCGTTTGTGCGCACGATACGAGTGTTGGTGACACTCATACGCATCTGTTAGGGAGTGTATTTTACGAGTCTGTGTGAGGCTCATATCTTCATATTAAAGTGTGCATTTACGAGTCTGTGTGAGGCTCATATATCTCTGCTGGAGAGCTGTGTCTAGTGAAGACAGTAAATTCACATAGTTTGGTCAGGAACACTGTTAAAAGGAAAAGCTGGGGGTGTGTATACCCGACTTAGTGATGAACAGGCCAGTAACCATACCATTCTGAAGAAAGCACTGTTAGAGAAGTTTCAGTTAACTACCTACTCGTACCAAAGGAAGTTCAGATCAGCTAAGCGTGAGCCGAATGAGTCGTTCAGTGACTGTCTGGTAAGACTTGATTTGTATTACCTGAGATGGATTGAGCTGTCCCGCAAAGACAAATCGTTCGAAGATGTTTTTGATCTAATGTTGCAAGAGCAATTTCTTGAAGGGTTGAGACCCGAAGTAGCCACGTTCATTAAGGAACGGAAGCTAGGAAGCGCGCAAGAGATGGTGACGTTGGCCGAAACGTACGAAGAGGCGCATTCAAGTGTAAGATTCCGACCGAGGAGTGACGTAGAGAGGATGCCGTATGGTCCGAACCCGAATAGGAACAACCAACAACAAAGAGTTCCAACACACAGAGAGGGAGACAACAGACCACAGAATACTCTGCCCGAAAGATGTTTTGCATGTAACAGCACACGGCACATTAGGCGTGATTGTCCTAAAGTTGCTAACACCATCAATCTCGCCACGGATAGCGGCAAGAAAGACAACAGGAAAGGGTTAAAGCAACTGAAAGGTTGTGTGATAAGTGCAAACTTATCGAGTTCGACAACCACTGTCCAGTGTCTGTTGAGGGAGTGATGACTGATGGCATAAGGGACACAGGAGCATCGATCTCAGTAGTGTCAGAAGATCTTGTGCGAAAAGATAAGATAACTGAAAGAAGGAAAACCATAACTCTATCGTCAGGAAGGGTTCAACAAGAGCTACCTGTAGCAGTTGTACACATTGACTCACCGTACTGTGAACGATACCAGTGTAGGTGACACTCATACGCATCTGTTAGGGAGTGTATTTTACGAGTCTGTGTGAGGCTCATATCTTCCTATTAAAGTGTGTATTTTACGAGTCTGTGTGGGGCTCATATATCTCTGGTGGAGAGCTGTGTCTAGTGAAGACAGTAAATTCACGTAGTTTGGTCACTTTGCTATTGTAGGAGTAGTGTCTACAGTGGAGTAGTGATTAGATCTAGCCCTGGAACTAGCCAGCACGTAGATCTGCATAGCGATAAGCAAATCCTCGAATCTAGTGAAAATATCTTACGTGTGTCTGCCTTTGACATCATTGTAGTACATAGGCGTCAGTACCAGCTAAAATGGATGGTCCAGCTCAGCACACAAGGTTGGCCAAGGACAGGCAAGTGGGGGACGAAGTGATTCAAAGCGCGAGTGCAAGAGGTACCACGGCAACACGTTCAGAAAGTTCAGTGTCCGTTTCTAGTATGTCGTCCACGACTGCCGCGATCGTAGAAGGAAAGTTGCTTGGGCTCACCGGTACAGAGCTCCTCCAATACGTTAAGGAAGACAGAGAGAGAAAGGAGAGAAAGAATAGAAAGGGAAGAGAAGGAAAGGGAGAGAGATAGAGAAGAAAGAAGAGAAAGAATGGAGAGAGAAAGAGGCAGAGAAGAGATGGAAGAAAGAATACGATTGAGAGAGTTAGATGTGAGAGAGAATGCTCAGTCAAAACATGAGACAGCAGGGTCCAGATGCGATAGAAAGTATGAAACTCCACAACTTTTTTTTAAAGCTTGGTTTTTGTTTACTTTTTTCGGCCACCAGGTCACTATTTGTAGTTGACACGGAGTTTACGCGACCCCCTAAACTTCTGGATCTAAGCCGCACCATGATTTTCAAGCACAGTTTCCAGCTGATTACTAGAGATGCTGGCAACAAGTATTAGTGGTTTCCGCCATCTTAACCTCTCTCTCTCTCTCTCTCTCTCTTCTGTCCAAAGCACATGAATGGTGTGCATGTGTGTGCGTGCATGCGTGCGTGAGTGCTTGCGTGTTTGCATGCGCGCGCGCACGCGCGCACGCGCATGTGTGTGTGTGTGTGTGTGTGTGTGTTTGCATGTGTGTGTGGGTATGTGTGTGTGTGTGTGTGTGTGTGTGTGTGTGTGTGTGTGTGTGTGTGTGTGTGTGTGTGTGCGAGCGTTATATTTTTATTACCCTGAGTTTGTTGTCCAAAGCACCCGAATGGTGTGCGTGTGTGTGCGTGCGTGCGTGCGTGCTTGCTTGCGTGTTTGCATGCGTGTGTGTGTACGCGTGCGCGCTTGTTTGTGTGTGTGTGTGTGTGTGTGTGTGTGTGTGTGTGTGTGTTTGTGTGTCTTGCGAGCGTTATATTCATTCATTTTCCAAACCATGCTGTCAACACTAGTCAGAGAGCTTTTTTTTTTTTTTTTACGCAGGGTGCATGCTATGTGTATTGTGTCATCCACACGAACGCCAAACTGGCCTACTCTTTCCGAAAGCCCATAATGGGATATTACGCATGTGTTTACACCTGGAACCTCGGTTTAAAGTCCCACCCAAAGGATTTTTTTTTTTTTTTTTTTTTTTTTGAAATGGAGTCATAGCGAATGCTAACTCAAAGGGAGAAATCCCCACCATACTGACATGGCCAGGCAGAGACTTGAGTTAGCAGCCCTATGATCACCAGGATCACGAGTCTTGTGCTTTACTAGCTGAGCTATTTCTGCCTCGTATCTGACTTTTAGCTGGGACAGGGCTCACACAAAGGTCATGGCATTCTCAGGCAGCCATTGCCAAAACCTAAGGATCACGCTGCTCCTTGGATAAGGGGGTCAGCCTACATACCGATGCTTGTTGAGGCCTCTGACATGGATAGAAGATGGGAAGAATTTAGGCTAGGAATCAACAGCTGGATATCGATTTAGACATTACACAACACAAACTGGATCTATATCACAGTGCTACCAGAAGATTTCAGAGAAACAATTTAACACTGCTGTAACCATTAATACTAAAAGAAACTTTTTAGCAGAAATCTCTTTTTCTTTCACAGGAATATTGCGTGAAGCACCAGCCACTTCTAAATTATCATACAATTGTAAAGACTGAATTAGTCTGAATTATGATGTGGCTGGGAAGTACATAGCAGAAGAAGACATACCCGCACAGGTCGTTGGTCAAGAGAGAGAGAGAGAGAGAGAGAGAGAGAGAGAGAGAGAGAGAGAGAGACAGAGACAGAGACAGACAGACAGACAGACAGACAGAAGACAACCTGTAGAAGGAGACAGATGAACGAGTTCCAAGTCCTTGATCTCAGAGTGCTTAACAGCAGAGAAGTGTAGTGATAATGACAGTGGTAATTTAATGTTGAAGTCCGAAACGATCTGCAGTTTCACAATTCCATATGTACTGTAAAAAACAGAAGTTGGTAAAGGTTCATTGCAATTGAAACGTGCCAATGAATGGAATCTGAAATCAAATTTTAATTCACAGTGTTGACATGTTTTTATGTTGAAGCGCACTGGTTTCCTGTGCGACACTTCTATCTGCACATAGCACGTTGGACCACGTCGACTGGTGTGTGAAAGAATGTAACCGGATGCATAATTTTTAATTTTAATTGGATGGAATGAGTCTGTGTTATGACATTCACATGACGCCATATCGAAAGTTGCCATGGTTACATTGTACGTCACCCCTGTGTGATGTACATTTTCGGCGTTCTCCTTTGTAGACCCGGTGAGCATTGTTGCATCTTCTGGGGGGCAAGGTGTGGAATGCTGTTTACCCCTTACTGTATTACTGAGCGGAGCAGACTTTGTTTCGGCCATGTTGGTCATGTTTGAGGCTCCACCCAGGAGGGACAAAGACCTG
>JAMYXO010000244.1:12500-40000 GCA_033310375.1 Conus canariensis | reverse complement strand
CATATGAGTATGACTCACACACTTGTATGGAATCTCTCATGTCTCTGAACAGTGATGCCAGACGAGTGTATACTGTCACTTACAAGCAGGTGTCTTGCAAATAATTTCAAAGGTATATTGTAAGTTTAACATATTTTTTTTTTTTTTTTGTGAAACATTTTAAACATTTGAAACACATACTTTCAGAAGGGTTTTCGGATTTCAAGACTGGTGACATGAGAAGCAGGGTAAGATCAGAGAGGCTGTCCTCTGCTACTAAGAGCATGTAAATCAGCACGACCTGCTGTATGTTGGGAATCAACCCAAGAAGAAAATCACACCAATCGATGGATGGGCTTCGCCCGGTTTGACTTCCTCAAGAAACATCACACAGAAAAGGACATTACAGAGATCATCCTGGATTAGTCAAACCTTGGATTAACAATGACACATTCTCAGTCGAAAATCTCCACCAGGGCGGACACAAAAAGTGTGCAGGGGTGGGGTGGTGGAGGAATTACACAATGTATGTGAAAGGAACATCCTCACACTTGCTGCCTGTGATTTACGAACACTCAGGTAGGCTGGGAGATTGAAGGAACTGACACTTCAAATGGAGAGGCACTCCTGACACGTTCTCAACAACTTCAAGTTAGATGGTAAAACAAAGGAAAAGCATACACGCAAAAAGGCATGGGCTTTAACAATAATGATAGTACTATTAATAGTAATAATAACAACAATAATAATGATAATAATAATAGTAATAATAATAATGATAATTATAACAATATAGTAGTAGTAGTAGTAGTAGTAGTAGTTAGTAGTAGTAGTGAAAAAAAAAGAAGAAGAAGAAGAATGAGAAGAAGAATGTTGAGGATACTCATAATAATAAATAATAATATTAATGTGGGGACACAAAGCATGGTGAAATTGCTCATAGAGTTTAAAACGCTCTGGAAACACAAAGAAAGTCGAAACATTGTTTTTGTTGCTGGTACTTTGAGGCAGTGATGAATGAAATTTTTCTTGCAGAAACTTGTGTAATCAGATTCGTAGATGTGGATTGCGTATTAAACGAGTGACATATTATCAGATGTTGAATCTGTGGGTTGCGTGCAGAAGGTGGACCCGCAGTGCCACAGTGTCCAGTATGAACAGTATATGACTTGGGGCAGTCAGATATGGATCAGTTTGAGTGGATTAGAAGGTCCCTAGCTTTGCCATCGTTCAGCTATATTTTACGTTCAGCTATCAGGGATTTTACCTGATCTTTGCAATTACAAGTGTTTTGTTTTTGGTGTGCTATATTTACATTGTTTTCAAAAGCTGTGATTTTGCTTCTTGTCTGCAAATGACATGTTGATGATGGAGTGACGTTCAATGATGGGATGTGATCTGTAGTAATGAATATGAAAGGACTGAGTGCTGACCGCTGAGTTACATCGATGGCTTCATGTTCTGCTTCAGATTAAAACAGCAGCAGCAACAACAACAACAACAACAACAACAACAACAATAACAACAAAAACAACTAAGCAGATCTACAAACAGTGATGTGACTGCAAGTATGTCTGGGAAGATGCAAATGACTGATGAGTGATCAGCTGTATTAATTGCCGTAATCAAGTCAAGCACAGTTAATAAAGATACAGCATCTTGATCAAGAGCACACAAAATTTTCTCTGCGATTTTGTAGTGTTGTTTCAGTACTACACCAGGGTCGGTAAGCAGACTGATTAGGACAGAGCAAACAGTGTGTATTTGGGTAAGCAAGGAAACGGTTAGATAGCCCTCAAAAGCATTTGTGCTCGGCTGGGCTGTAAGCAACATCAATTATACTGAACTGAATTGAAACAATCGTTTGATGTACTTTTGACAGAAAAGACAAGTAAGCTGGACGCTGGACAGTTGAATATAAACTGATTTGGTCCATGGATAACTTTTTCAACAGGAGTTGGCCGCAACGATCGTAGAGGATGATGGGAAACGGCCAGACAATAACTTTGTCCATTAATGGATAATGTCGCCAGAACGAACGGGGTCATGGTGGAAACTGGTAGTTTTTTGCCTTAGAAATAGTTTTCTCAAATTCACGTGGTAAAGCAGAATGCAACACATTTAAGTAATAAGCAATCACAATGTCATATTTACGAGATTTTGACAAAGGGGGCTGCTTTGAAGTGCAAGTACTGAAGACATGTCATCAAACCCTGAATGTAAAACAATTCACACACACACACACACACACACACACACACACACACACACACACACACACACACACACACACACACTTTGGTCACATGCTGAGGGGAAATAAAGTGGGAAGGCGTGATTACTTGCCATTGTCCATCAATCTAAAACAGACATCAAGTTATTCCTTATTGACTTGCTCCTTGGGATCTGAGCGTTGTGATAAGCTGTTGTAACGTTTCAGTTATGACAGTTATTGTTGTTGTTTTTTTTTCGCATCGGGAAAGATCTCTTTAAAGTAAAGGCGGGTTCTGTTTGTGTGTTTGTTTGTTTGTTTGTTTGTTTTTACAGGAAGATGTCTTGCTTTCTTTGCTTCCCTAAGCTCTTCCGTAACACAACAAGGCCATACTGTGGACTGCCCAGCCTTGACACTGCAACAAGGGACAGGAGCTTGCTTGACCAGCGCAGCACGCCACGAGTTGTTTCCATCTGTTCCACTGAGAAGCAAAGATCAGGTAACACAGTAACAGCAATGCCCAGCTTGAAAGCTTCCATGTCCAAGCATGCACACTGCAGATCTCTTTGCACATACCAGGAACGGGGACATCTGCATGCAGGGTCACATACATGACAAAAGCGGTCTGAGCTGAGCTCTTGTGGCACAGAGCTAGACTGGACCATATTTTCCTTGGGTCGGGAAACACAGCACAATCAGTCTGTGTGGGCAGAGCTGTTGACTGACTAAAAGCAAACCTGTTTTAAAGATCAATTACTTATGTAGCGCAATTCATTAGAAAATCTCTCTCTCTCTCTCTCTCTCTCTCTCTCTCTCTCTCTCTCTCTCTCTCTCTGTGTGTGTGTGTGTGTGTGTGTGTGTGTGTGTGTGTGTGTGTGTGTGTGTGTGTGTGTGTGAAACACCAAGGATGGCAGTACTGGCGGTGCTTCTGTCATTCAAACTGAGCAGCTCAGGAAATTCCCGTATAAACACTGAATCAGTTTCATGTCAACACGTGACACGAGTGCACTAAATGCACCAGGAATGAACAGCACAAGGCTGGCTATGAGTTACACGTGGAGGAACAGGCAAGTGACGTGTATCACAAGATAAAATCGATCCTGTGCCCAACAGCAAACCCCCCTCATGGTAAGAACATGGGAACGACTTGACAGAGTAACCACGTGGTGCGAAGATTAAGTTCTTTCTGTTATTGCCTTTCTTTTGAAACCGTGATTTCTATATAAAGATAATATGAATGTGTTGACCTGAATTCTACACAATGTGTGTGTGTGTGTGTGTGTGTGTGTGTGTGTGTGTGTGTGTGTGTGTGTGTGTGTGTGTACATGCATCTATCCATCCATCCATCCATTCACCCAAATATATATATATATATATATAATATATATATAGCTGGTAGTATATGTTCCGGGTTTTTTTTTTAAGTGCTCAACCATGTGGGAGCAGTTAAAATAATGATTAAAAGTAAATCCTAAAACTGGGATTACAAAATTGTTTCGAGGTCCTTCCTCTCTTCAGATCCCGTGCCAATCCCCTGCTATTGACCTCAATCATATTTATATATATAATATATATATATATATATATATATATGTTTTAAAATTGTGAGCTGTAGTTCAGTTGGGTTGGGTTGCATGTGTTGTGCAAGGGGGGCCCTGTTAAGGTTGTAAGGCTTTCTTTATTAAGTATTATTGTATGAGGGGTTCCTATCAGGGTTGCTGTTTTATACTTGTTGATAAAAATTTCCTTTTGTGCCTGCAACTGTCTACGATTTCAACTCTTGTGTTCAATGTTGCCATACTAGGTTTGCATAGAATCATCCACTTTTCTGTTGTGCACAAATGACATCTTTTTGTGCTGTTGTTGTATGCTGCTGCTTTTCTGATTATTTTCCATGTGATGTTAAAATCTGTATTTGTTTTCTTAAGATCCCATATATGTTTACTTAATTCTGTTTGGTGTTTGTATTTTTCTTACTTGAAAGATTGCTTGTGATTGGCGTACCTAGCTTTGAATTTGTTTTCTGTAATCCCTATGTATGTCTCTTTGGCGCGTTTCGTTGTCACAGTGGCTTGGTATACGATGTTATCAGAGAGACATTGGTTGTTCAGAGGGCATTGCTCTTTGATTGTGCAATTGCAAGTTTTCCGTTTGTCACCCTCGTTTTTGACGTTGGTTTTCTTTTTGTTGTAAATTCCAAAGCAGCAGGAAAGCTTTGGAATTTACTACCAAATATACTGAGATAACAAATTCAGAATTGGAAAGTATATTCCACACAAAAAAAACTCTGTTGTATAATAAAAAGGAGCCTTACATGAAAAAAAAAAAGATTGTAATTCCACTTTTGACGTTACAATGGGTTCATACGATGGTGCAGAAACATGTGAGATAGTGGGCCAGGTACTATTGTCAAAAATGCACAAACTACTTGGGCATAAATTTGGGCTGTACAGAGACGACGGATTGGCGGCACTGGACAATACACCTAGAGAGGTAGAGCATAAAAAGAAAGAACTATGTAAACTGTTCCAAAATCACAGCTTAAAAATTACAATAGAAGCCAACAAAAAAAGTAGTCAACTACTTGAATGGAACATTAGATTTAAACAAAAACCAATACAGACCATACAAAAAACCCAATGATACACCATTATATGTAAATTCCATGAGTAACCACCCGCCAACAATCATAAAAACTATACCACAAGGGATAAACAAGAGGTTATCCAGCCTTTCCTGCAATGAAGAAATATTCAACAATGCAGCAACAGATTACCAAGAAGCACTGTTGAAAAGTGGATACAACTACAAGTTGAAATATGAACCTGAAAGTACTACTGGAAGCAGGAAGAAAAATAGACAGAGGAAAATAACCTGGTATAACCCACCATATGATGGTAGAGTGAAAACCAACATTGGAAAAGAGTTCTTCAAAATATTAACAGAATCGTTCCAGAAAGACCATAAACTTTTTAAAATATTCAATAGGAACACCATCAAACTATCTTATTCTTGTATGCCAAATCTTAAAAAAAATAATTGATACTTCAAACAAAAAGAAAACCAGCGTCAAAAACGAGGGTGACAAACGGAAAACTTGCAATTGCACAATCAAAGAGCAATGCCCTCTGAACAACCAATGTCTCTCTGATAACATCGTATACCAAGCCACTGTGACAACGAAACGCGGCAAAGAGACATACATAGGAATTACAGAAAACAAATTCAAAGCTAGGTACGCCAATCACAAGCAATCTTTCAAGTATGAAAAATACAAACACCAAACAGAATTAAGTAAACATATATGGGATCTTAAGAAAACAAATACAGATTTTAACATCACATAGAAAATAATCAGAAAAGCAGCAGCATACAACAATAGCACAAAAAGATGTCATTTGTGCACAACAGAAAAGTGGATGATTCTATGCAAACCTAGTATGGCAACATTGAACACAAGAGTTGAAATCGTAGACAGTTGCAGGCACAAAAGGAATTTTTTATCAACAAGAATAAAACAGCAACCCTGATAGGACCCCCCATACAATAATACTTAATAAACAAAGCCTTACAACCTTAACAGGGCCCCCCTTGCACAACACTTGCAACCCAACCCAACTGAACTACAGCTCACAATTCAAAAAAAAAAAAATATATATATATATATATTTTATATATATATATATATATATATATATATATATATATAGATCAATATAGTTAAATAGCCTAAAACGATTCTAAAAGCGCTCAACCCCTTGGGGAGCAACAATTAAAACACAGCAAAGAAGGGTGAAGAAAGGAAATCTTGCAACTGCACCAAAAAAGAGCAGTGCCCCCTAAGCAATAAATGCCTTTACAACAATATTGTATACCAAGCCACTGTGACATCAGAAAATGAAAAGGAAACATACATAGGGATTACTGAAAACCACTTCAAAACCAGGTATGCAAACCACAAACAGTCATTTAATAAAAAAAAATACAAAACCAAACAGAACTGAGCAAATACATTTGGAAACTTAAAGACGCAAAAATAAACTACAATATATCCTGGAAAATAATAAAAACGGCATCACCATACAGCAACATTTCAAAAAGATGTAACTTATGTTTAACTGAAAAATGGCTAATACTATGCAAACCACACTTAGCAACCCTAAACACTAAAACAAAAATAGTAAACAACTGCAGGCATAAATGGAAATCGTTGTTAGCGAACACACCCCGAACAACAACCTGACAATCTCAAAAAACACGTGCAGCCAACCCACACGTGAAAACAGCGGAAACCGGGCCCCACACGCTATATAACACCGGCGGTGGGCAACCCAAACATCATCCTGAAGAGAGCCATGAAATAAGCTTGAAACAAATTTGTAGAGATTTTAACATTCCTTTTTAATACTTCGTTTTAATTTTATATATATATATATATATATATATATATATATATATATATATATATATATATATATATATATATATATGATTGAGGTCAATAGCAGGGGATTGGCACCGGATCTGAAGAGAGGAAGGACCTTGAAACAGTTTGGTAATCCCAGTTTTAAGATTTACTTTTAATCATTATATATATATATATATATATATATATATATGTATATATATATAGAGAGAGAGAGAGAGAGAGAGATTTATATCTATCTGTATATACACCTCTCTCTCTCTCTCTCTCTCTCTCTCTCTCTCTATATATATATATATATATATATATATATCACAATTAAGGTGTGGGGAAAAACAAGCGCACTCATCGACCATTACATTAGTGACTTTGCAACGACTCGAAATCAAAAGCAACAAAAAAAAGGAGGGAAGGAGAGTTATAAAAGAAAGAAAATGGACATGAGTATCCATGGCGTTAGTATATGAATCTAAAATCCTTCTATAGTGGCAAGTCAGACCGTCATAGTCCATCTTGAAAACAGCCCCGTTCATTTCACCTACTCAGATGACTCTCGTACGCTAATTCGAACGCATCAGTGAGACACGACTGATCTTGTCTGTGTTCCCTTGGCATCAAATGGAGATATATCACAGTCACTAAATCTGTGGTATTCTAACCACCAAGGGTTCAAAAACAGAATCTAACGACACCCAGACCAGGCAGTGAGAGGTAGAAAAGAAGACAAGAAGACAGCACTGGAAGGAAACAATTTGCTACAAAAACTACAATTATCTTGTACAGAGTTGAAGGTCGAATCTTCGAGCCTATGTTTGGAAATCCATTTAGGGGGCTGGGCCCGGTAGTCCGACGTTTCGATAGTCCGACACATCGGTAGTCCGAGATCCCACGTTCAGATGTTTCGATAATCCGACACTGTAAGAAAAAGCAGCCATAGTCCGACATCCCACGATTCCGACAATTCCAACTCGTTTCGATAATCCGACACACATTCGAAACGTCGGAATCGTGGGTTAGGGTTAGGGTTAGGGTTAGGGTTATGTCGGACTATCGAAACGTCGAAATCGTGATGTGTCGAACTATTGGCACAAAATAAAACATTACAAAACAAGTTTCGTTGGTGCGACAAAATTGTCGGATTGTCGAAACGTCAGAATCGTGATTTGTCGAACTATCGAAACGTCGGAATCGTGAAGTGTCGGACTATCGGACCCAAGCCAATTTAGGGATGTCTTCACTGTAGGAGTGGTCAGCTCTACTACTTCATTACCCCATGTCAGCCATGTAAGTACTGACACCAGCTAAGAATCGTGTAGATCTAAGAGATGCAATTTTCCACTGCGTGACCACAGTGATATGGTGAACAACTTAGAAGAGGAAGAAAGCAAAAAGCAGACTAACAATTCCCCCGTCTTTACAGTGATAACTTGGCAAAGATTCAAAACAAAAGAAAAGAAAACAAACCAAAAAAAAAAAAAAAAAAAAAGGAAAAGAAGGGGTGGGGTGTTCCTGAGAGAGGGAAAATGGGAATGAAAATACGAAAATTCATGGCGTAAGAATGTAAATATGAAATCCTTCACAATAGCCTCCTGAGACCATCGTCTTCCATCTTGAAAACAGAGCTACTCATATCGCCTGCTCAGATGCCTTTGGTCTGCTGATTTGGACTCCTCAGTGAGACACGGCCGATGGTGTCTGTGTTCCCGTGGCATCGAATGGGGATATACCACTGTCTATAGTTCTGTAGTTTTGTCACCACGAAGGGTTTGAAAACAGAATCCAATGACACGTCAAAGCAGGCAGTAAAGGGTAGAAATAATAAAACGGGAAAGAAAGCGCTTAAGAAAAAAAAAAGGTTGCTGAAAAAAGCTAAAATTATTACATAAAGAATACTAAATGTAGGAGGAAATACTTGAGCCCATGCATAAGGATCACTTTAAGGATACAAAGATGGTCAGGTGTCTGCAGTCTGAGTGGTTGACTCTACGGTTCAATAACCTGAGCATTGCTAGTCATGTACAGCAGCTAAGAATTGAGCGGGACAGGGTTAAACCTTATGTACAGATATATGTATAATAGTACCTAAGTAATAGTTTCCACGCTCACACAGGGGTGAGACAGGTGGAGATAAAATGGTGTCTGGAGATAACACACTGGCACATTTGTGGTATGTCGTACATCTTATCTATAGTCATGGATGCAGCCGGCACATGGCTTATACTGACAGCAGGATCGTGTGTCTGGGCAGCTGTCTTGTGGGAACACATCTCGGGGTTATGAATGGAAACACTATTCTTCATGAACCTCCACTCCCTCCCGCCTCATCGACGAATTTGTTTTCCATGGTAAACTGGAGTCTATGCTTACTACTTACAAGCAGGCGTTATGGTAGGGAGACAAGGAAAGGTGCAACAACAAAACAATGTTCAGCGTGAGTATGTATAAGGAGGAGAACCGTGTGATCACTTGACGAGAACTGCCCCTCTGAGGAGAACCGTGTGATCACCTTGACGAGAACTGCCCCTCTGAGGAGAACCGTGTGATCACCTTGACGAGAACTGCCCCTCTGAGGAGAACCGTGTGATCACCTTGACGAGAACTGCCCCTCTGAGGAGAACCGTGTGATCACCTTGACAAGAACTGCCCCTCTGAGGAGAACCGTGTGATCACCTTGACGAGAACTGCCCCTCTGAGGAGAACCGTGTGATCACCTTGACGAGAACTGCCCCTCTGTTCACAAGTGTTGAACGCTGAGGAAAGAATGGTCTGCTGGAGCAATTTGAAAAGGGATCAGTACGCTGACATTTTAAACGAAAGCACAATCAATCAGATGTTAAATGAGAATCACGGAGACACCTCTTGTGAAAAACATCATGCAAGCATTCAGAATACACCACTTAAAGAAAAGCGAGAGAGAGAGAGAGAGAGAGAGAGAGAGAGAGAGAGAGAGAGAGAGAGAGAGGGTTAAACTGCTGGATGCGTGGATTCTCACATTAAACATGTGGCAAAGAAGACGCACATGTGCATGAAGTGGGGGAGGGGGCTGTCAGGTAATAAGAACATCAGGAGCGCTGTACATAGATACTACTTCATTTCCAGCGGTATCGTGACCATTCCCCAGTGAACATAACCATTTAGCATCACGTTAGTGCAAGTAAATGCTCTGTTGGAATTCCCCAGAGCTGTCTTCTATCTGCTACATTTTTCAAAGTATTCCTGAAACTCATCACAACTGAGGCACTTGGAGATCATGTCATTACAGTCACACTGGAAGAACAACTACCACGGAGCTTAAATTTACAGATGACTTTGATGGTCTGGTGGGGCAGCGAACAAGAACCCACCAAGCTTGTTGAAAGACTGCATTAAAGTTAAAGAGCACTGTAAGCGGATGGCCAGCAACAATGCTATCAGGAATACCGATACACCTGTCCCTGGACAGTAGTTAGAAATGTGTCAACAGTTCACTTAACTGGGATCCGCCTTTTGCAACGAAGGATCCATCTCAAGGGCAGCGAAGGCAACATAACACTGTCCAGACTAAGATCTGTGTGGAAGGACAGTTACATCTCCATGATACACAATCCCAGGCTCATGTGTGCACTAGTATATATGGGTTTCCAGAATGCATGCCAGGATGTACTCAGCGGACCTGTAAAGGAGAATCTAAGCCATCGATAGAGGATGTTACCACAAATCACTAAACATGTGATCGCCAGATATACGGATCGCGTCACAGCGAGAAAGATTGTCAAACCACCAAACAGCACGTCAGACTCAAAGACGAGTTACTGGCATTGATTTACAAAGGGAAACTTCATTGGTACGACCATGTAATTAGATACGATTGCTTGCTAAAACTCTTCTCTAGGAAAATAGTTGAGGGACAAGAGAGAGGAGATAAAAAAGCGACAACATCACACAATAAAGGACACCAGTTGCCTCAAGCCTCAGCAAACAACCAATAGAACAGGGGGAACTTGGTGAAGAAGAAGAAGAAGAAGAAGAAGAAGAAGAAGAAGAAGAAGAAGAAGAAGAAGAAGAGAGAAGAAGAAGAATATAGACCAGTATTTGCGTGTATTTTGAATTGATGAAAAAGTGATGCCATTATTGATTTCCATCTGTGCTGTGTAATTGTAGTCTTCCTGTTTCAGCTAAGTGTTAATGTATGCAAGTTTTCTCCACATCCATAATCCAAAAGGTCATTTGGCACTTTTTTTCCTCTGCAGTCTCTCTCTCTCTCTCTCTCTCTCTCTCTCTCTCTCTCTCTCTCTCTCTCTCTCTCTCTCTCTCTCTCTCTCTCTGCGATAGAAAATCATAATTTATGTAGTTTGTTGTCATCTGACAATAATAGGATAATAACTCTACTGGCTAATATGTGGCAGAGGCATCAAATGTTTTCATGTATTCTGCAAGCTTGATGGGCTTAGTAAGAAATGGTTGTTTTCTTCACTAGTATAGCTAATGATGAGGTGGACGGTGATGATAGATGTGACAGTGCAGAAAAGTTTTATAACAGTGAATATGAGTGCCTGGGTGAGGCACTTGTGTCTATGATCATGTTGTTACTTAAAAAAAAAAAGTATTCATTTTGAGTGACGAATAAACACGTCACTATTTTCTGTTTCTTCTACATGGCTTCAAGCCTCATCATTAACATTTACGTAATCCTTGCATTTTTTTTTTATTATGAACTTTTTTTTCGGCGCTGCAAACATTAATGTACACCCTCTTGACATAAAGGCCAAGTAGGCCATTGTCAATAAAACCGTATCTGAAGCGTCTGAAGCGTCTGAAGCGTCTCTCTCTCTCTCTCTCTCTCTCTCTCTCTCTCTCTCTTAAGTACACTTACATTTGAAGGCAAGAGCCTGGAGCATCTTCATTAAATCCTATTTTGAGACATTTGACAGCTATTTTTAAAAACGTTTGTTTTCAATCATCACATCCACTCCCTCAACCTGGTGCGTTTCAAACGGATCTTCAAAGTGCAGTGCTTAAAATTAAAACTTGGGTGAAAATATTTCACTGTGACCCCCCCCCCTCCCCTCCCTTTGTGGTTTAAAGGTTTGGTACTCATGTGGCATTTTTTTTAGTTATATCGATGGCGAATTTCAGCCCGTTTTCTTGTATGTAGTTAACTGTGCTGTTGAAATCAGTGGCATCTGTTGCTGACACCTCGTTTATCACAGAACGATTTGCTGTTTAACTTTGCGAACTTGGTGT
Organism: Conus canariensis; assembly: GCA_033310375.1. Classification (NCBI taxonomy): domain Eukaryota; kingdom Metazoa; phylum Mollusca; class Gastropoda; order Neogastropoda; family Conidae; genus Conus; species Conus canariensis. Next base: position 28,160 of record JAMYXO010000244.1, on the reverse strand, counting down.
ATGCTTGTATGCATGTGAAGACAAGACAGTCTGTTATAAAGACAAACAAAACACAATGTCTCTTGCACTCAAATAAACTAACCCTCGAGAGTGGCAGTACACACACACACACACACACACACACACACACACACACACACACACACACACACACACACACCACGCGCGCGCGCGCGCGCGCACACACACACACGAACACACACCTTGGGTACAATTCTTCTGGGAGGATACCTGCCCTCTAGGTTCGACTATATTGTCAAACGTCTCGCAAAATTTGGAAGTCCAAGCCCCATAGAGTGCACCGGCGACAGGCTTGACCATTGTAGAAAACCACTCAGGTGATGAAAGAGGATCGAAGGCCTGACCTGTCTGGCGTCCCTAGGGGCGAGGTAGAAACATACCTCCCACCCATCTCAAACTCCATCATGCCCAGTGTCCTTAGGGGTGAAGGGTAAACAGATTCCCTATTAATCTTAACCTCCATCACGCCAGCATCGTTAGATATGAGGTGGAAACAGGCTTCCTGTCCTCATTAATTTTGTCTGAACTTGTCAACAAGTGCCTGCATAGGAATATCAGTGCTTACTTGATGCCTTGATTTTCTGTCTGTTCTGCATTGCAGTTTCGTCTACTGAGTAGTATGCTGTGCAGAAGACGGTTAAGACCTGTTGGAACGGACAAGAAAGGAATCATTATCGGTTCCAAAATTAACATCACAGCATCATCTGTGCCACTCGTGGCGTGTCGTTTAGGACATGTGACACACACAATGCTGGCTTGTGACCCCCAGAGTCAGAGCACGATGAAAGTAGAAGAAAGAGGCCTGTCACAAATTGTCACGTGCAGAGTTTCTGTGACACAGAGTGTTCCGTACTTCACGTGCAGGACAAACCGTCAATACATTCCTTTCAGTGTGGTGTGTGACTGGGGTCAAGACTGTGGAGATAAAAAAGATGAATCGTTCTGTGAGTTCCCACTCTGTGGAGAGAACGCCTTTGATTGTGGACGTGGACAGGTTCTCTCTCTCTCTCTCCTCTCTCTCTCTCCTCTCTCTCTCTCTCTCTCTCTCTCTCTCTCTCTCTCAAATGGAATCAATTCTTATCCTTTCTTCTTTGCGTGATCCCCAAATGAAATCAATTCAATCTGAATATTACACCAAAGCATACAATGTTAGGTTGATTCTGTAGCTATCAGCAAGAAATACGAAAAAGTGGCTCTACGTCAACAAGCAAACTTCACAACCCACTCACAGGCTTGTTAATGTGCATGGGCAGCAAGTAGGGTCGGCAAATTTCGACGCCGCCTTTTAAAAATCTTTGTTGACGTTGAATAGTTTTTAAACGAATTGTTGAATATCGACTTTTAATTTATAAATCAGCAAATTATGAGGTCTCGTTATATAGAGAAAAAGTTTGGACGATAGAAATACGCTAGGATCAGTGGGAAAACAGTCTGGGTTAATGAAAAGACCTTAAAAAATTCAACGTGTTTGACGTGCACACACACACACACACACACACACACACACACACACACACCCCACACACACACACACCACCACACACACAACACACACACCACACCACACACCTGGTGCCCTGGGTACACCGCTGTTTCCACTGTGTCCAGTCGAGGGCGACATCTTCCCAGCAAGCAGTGTTGATGTTGCAGCTTCTGAGCTTTACCTTCGCAGTTTCTTTGTATCTCTTGAGAGGCCTTCCTTGGTCATGTTGGTCTTCCTTCAGTTGTCCATAGAGCAGCATCTTTGGAATTCTGCCGTCCTCCATACGGACATTGTGTCCTCTCCATCGAAGCTAGCTTTTGATGAGTATACACTCATTGCTGGGAAAGCCATACTTCTTCAGGACTTGAAGGTTGGACACTCTGTCCTACCATTTGATGCTGCAGATCCTGTGCAAGCTTCGTTGATGGAACTGTTCGAGTTGTTGCATGTGTCGGCGGTACGTGGTCAAGGTCTCAAACAGTAGAGGAGAGCACTCAGAATCACAGCTTTGCACATGGCAACCTTTGTGCGTAATTTGATGCCAAGGTCTTGCCATAGACTCTCTGAGAGTCTGCCAAAGGCAGAGCTGGCCTTTGAGATGCGCAACATCACTTCTACATCCAGAGAACCATTGCTGCTTACAGTGCTGCACAAATAGCAGAACTTGTCTACAGTTTTGTGTTGTTGATCACGACAGGTGGTGGTGGAGCACTGCCAGCTCCAGATGGTGAAGGTTGGAACATGGCCTCAGTCTTACCAAGACTGATTGTAAGTCCAAAACTTTGACAGGCCCTTGTGAAGCGATGTGCGATGTACTGGATGTCTTCTTGAGAGTGCGCAGCCAGTGCACAGTCATCTGCAAAGAGGAACTATTTCAGAAGAGCATCAGATACTTTAGTCGGAGGTTAAATAGTTTACCATCTAAGCATAACTGTGACAGTCCTGGAATGCATCAATCAGCATGGCAGCAAACAGAATGGAAAATAGGGTGGGAGATAAAACGCATCCCTGCTTCACACATTTTTTTTAACCGGGAATGGGTCAGATATATCTCCGTTTTCTTGCACCCTTGCCTGCATGCCATCATGGAATAAAATTGTCACTAAAATGAGCTCTTCCAGGCAACCAAACATGTGAAGGATCTTCCATAAGCCAGTCAGATGAACGGTGTCGAGGGCCTTGGTGAGATCTAAAAACACCCTCTGGAGTTCCTGGTTCTGCTCACGACACTTTTCCTGTAGCTGACGAACAGCAAATACCATGTCGGCTGTGCCCCTGCCTGTACGAAACCCGCACTGTGATTCAGGGACGATACAGTCTGTTATGTGGGTTATGAGTCTGTTCAAGATGACCCTGGCAAGAATCGTTTCTGCGATACACAAGAGGGAATTCCCATGATGACTGTCTGTCACACACCGTGTTCGCACGCTCTCGGTCACGAACTCAGCAGGCTAACTCCATACACATGCATCTACTCCATTCATTCAAAGGAACACTAACAGACCAAACCTTTGTTATTTAAATGCTCCCTTTCAATATAATAATTGTCAAAATCAAAATAAATACATACATAAATCAAATCAATATTCATGACACTCCAATCTTCTCTTTCCAAATTAATATACCATGACAAAATACTTTCTTCTTTTCCACTTTCACTCTGTCAGCACTATGACTCCAATCATCCAAAACTAAATGTTACTGGGTAAGAACGGTCTTCTTCCAGACTGTTCAGGGGAGGCTGCCACTTTAGGCTTGGACGCTGAGGTGTTCTCTAGGGAACAAGCACTAAGTTAATGCCCTAGCAGACTTCTGACTGCAATTACACTTCCGACCTCTCACATGTCACAGAATATCGCTGACCTCTCACAGGCCACAGGACCCCAAGTCCTACTTTCACAACCCCCAAGGGTTGTTCTGCCTAACAGGCAATACTATGAGCTAGACGCAAAAGGGAGTTAAAGTCGTTTAACCCCACAAGGGTTAACTATAAGAACCCAGGGTCTGCTCTTGTCCAAGCCATCCCCAGGTCTCATTCAAAAATTGTTATTCACTCAATCACACAAAAGTGAGCTTCACTCATAATTCAGACCTTCAGCGTCCCATCCAATCCAAATCATGTTCACTTACGTGGTGTCACATCATGATTTGATTTTTTTCACACAGCTGTACAAACAGCGTGGTCCTACACCACAAGTGCAAATATTCACCAAAACATTTATCCATATTTTTTCCAACATCATTACATCAAATACATGTTCCAATTCCGTTCATGACACACATCGAATCACTAGTCATGACACTGACACAGGATGCTGTATCACCCTTTTGCTTGTAGATGTGTACATTAGAGGCATTTTTGAAGTCTTGGGGCACTTCTCCCTTTTCCCATATGGGCTGAAAGAGGTTGGTTAACTTTTCCAGGAGTATCTCGCCTCCATTCTTGTAGATGTCTGCTGGAATTCCATCTACTCCTGGTGCTTTACCGGATGTGGTCTGCTTCAGAGCCTTGCGGTCTCTGCTCTGGGGGTTGGGTCTGCCAGAGATTCCTTTACTGGCACTTGGTGGGAGGGCTGCAATTGCTTCTTTAGATATTGACGAGACTGTTCAAGACAGCATTGAAGTGTTCAGCCCAGCGAGCAAGAATGTTAGTCTTATCTGTCAGCAGTGTGGTCTGGTCAGAAGCACGAATGGGTGTTGACCCAGTAGTCTTTGGTACATAGATGATGTGAAGGCCCTCGTGAAATGTCTTCATTTGTTGATGTCAGCCGCAGCTTGCAGACTTTCGCTTTCTTTTCCCACCAATCGTTCTTCATGTGCCGTAGTTTCTGTTGGATGAGCTGTCTGGCTTTCTGGTACATTTTTTTTCTCCCAGATCTTCTCGCTGGGATGATCTTTTTGGGTCTTGTGGAGCATGTCTGTGAGTTTGTTGATCTCTGGGTCGTTATCAACAAACTAGTCTCTATATTTGCGTTCAACAAAGCACAGGGTGTCAGCTGCAGCATTGTACAGAGATTCTTTGAAAGTCTTCCTTTCCTCGCCAGTGTCTTCTCCAGTGAACTTGATGTTCGACGGACATTCCTCGATTCTTTCTTGCAGAATATCTCTGCTGTTGTACAGGCGAGCAATGTTCAGCCTTCTCAGGGGCTTCTCTCTGGTGGTGATTGGATGATCAATCAGCTCCCCTCATTCAGCGTGTAATGAGGACATCACGTCTGTCCCTCTGGGAACAATCACATAGTAAAGCATGTGCCACTGTTTGGAGAGGGGGTTCATCCACGTGTTCTTGAACTTGTCTGCCTGCTGGAAGATGATGTTGGTGATGAAAAGTTCATGTTGTGCACAGTGATAACATCAGCAGACCACTGGAGTTGCAGTTTTCAGTGCCGTGGCGTCCAAGAACGTTGGGCCAAGTGGAGTAGTTCCTTCCCACACGAACGTTAAAGTCCCCGAGGACGACGAGTTTGTCCTTGTGATTGAACTCAGTGATGACATGGTTCAGCTCCTCACAGAAGGCTTCTTTGTTGGTGTCTGGGTTTGTCATTGTTGGAGCGTAGACGCCGATAATGGTGGCAAAGCAGACCTTTGTAAGACTAAGCTGCAATATCATTAGGGGATCATCAATATACATACATGCATACATGCAGACACATGCATACATTCATATACATGTAGAAGTATTGATTCACTTAAGGAGCCGAAAGGTTTGCAGTATTCATATACATATGCACTTGTTTTTCCATGGAATCCAAAACACCAGGTGGCAAATAGCTGAACGTGTTTGGCAACCCAGCGAACGTTCTGACGGTCAGGACTTTCTTGTGTTGTTTCTTTTTTGTTAGTGTGTTTCATTTGTTTAATCAAAACATTATCAACTCCAATAACAACTTGGATGTAGCCCGAGCCCCTGATAAAGAGTGACGGGAAACGGACACAAACATACTTAAGTCTTTCAATGCAAAACATTTACATTTACGTGTTCAGCAATGATGTTTTAGTATTATTTTGATAATGTGTGTTGTTTTCAGTGCATACATATGAATTATGTGTGTGATGACATATTCCAATGCAGTACATATTTTGATGAGGAGCAATGTGAAAGAAAGAGATCAAACTTGTGGAAAATTAACTTTACCGTGACATACCGACCCGCTGTGGTCCAGTTTGACAGACTCGGGGCGTTCTCTGTACACATACTACATAGCAATGTATCTGGATGTCCTGAAACGCATTTCCAGTGTCCTGGCAATGGTTACTGTCTACCCATCTATACCAAGTGTAATGGTGTGGAAGACTGCCCAGGTCTTGAGGATGAAGCTGAATGTGACATGTACACATGTTATGGACTGTACCGGTGCCGTGGGAAAAGGAGAATATGTATGCATGCACAGCATCTCTGTGATGGCTGGCCGCAGTGTCCTGAACAGGACGACGAACTGATGTGTAAGTTGACAGAATCTTGTCCTGACCAGTGTGTCTGCTACGGACCAAAGTTTTCCCATCTTGTCGTGTTTCAAGCTGACACATTCCCCAAGATTCGTTATCTGGAAGGCAGGGGCAGTGGACTGACCTTGGATGTCATCAGCAATAAAACCATGCTGATTTACCTTGGTGCTGGGGCATGCAGTTGGACAAATGTTAGTCACATTCGTCTTCCCAACCTCCAGATATTAGACATCAGTGATAACAATCTGCATTATATCAGTGCTGACCACATTTCACATTTACGCAATCTTCATGAATTGGATCTGTCTGGAAATCCACTGTCCTGTGGATTTTCTGACATAAGTAGACGGCCGCCTTTCGAATCCTTGCTGCTACTGAATCTTTCTCGAGTTTTGAATCACTTTTCTCAATTGCATGCATTATCACGTTGGTTGTCTCAGTTAGAAATGATTGATTTTTCCCACAGTGGATTAAAATCGCTTCAAGGAATGAGACTGTTTACGAACCTGAAGATACTCAGTCTGCGAGGATGTCTTGTTTCTGACTACAGGTCTGATTTCATGAAAGAAATGCACAATCTTCAACAAGTGTTTGCAGAAGATTTTAAGATTTGCTGTCCCACTGTATTACCTAATGATTTCCTTGGGAAATGTATGGCACCAGCTGATGAAATCTCTTCGTGTAAAAATCTATTAAAATCTGAATTTTACCGTGCGTCTCTTGCTATTTTTGCCATGGCAGCTTTGTTGGGAAACATTTGTAGTTTTGTGTACCGTCTGTGGTTCTCATCAAGGAAACGTAGGTTAGGGTATGCAGTGTTTGTCCTTCATCTGTCTGTGTCTGACCTTTTCATGGGTGTCTATCTAATGATCATTGGACTGGCAGACCACCTGTTTGCTGGAAACTACTTGTGGAAGGAATCGTTTTGGAAGGGAAGCGAAATGTGCAGTATTTCAGGGTTCATTTCATTTCATGTCCTGTGAAGTGTCTTCACTTCTTATTTTCCTCATCAGCGTAGATCGTTTCCTGGTAATCCACTTTCCTTTCAGTCCTCATCATTTTAAACCTACATCAGCTCACGTGGCCTGCACTGTCAGCTGGGGACTAGGGGTGATTCTGGCCTCGATACCTTTACTCCCTGTGACGTCCCACTGGGCCTTCTACAGCCAGACAGGAATCTGCATCCCTCTGCCTGTCACCAGATCTGACTTTCCTGGACGACATTACTCTCTCAGTGTCATGATTGTGTTCAACCTTGTCTTGTTTCTGTGCATCGCTGCGGGCCAGGCTCTTATTTACTGGACGATTAAAGCCAAGCCATGCCAGCTGATGGATCGAAGAGCAAAGATACTATCACTGCCAGTGATACAACTACATTCAGGGAAGCCACCATCGCCCGTCGTCTTCTAGTCATCGCCATATCGGACTTTGTGTGTTGGTTCCCTATTGGTGTCTGTGGAATCTTAGCAGAGCTGGATGTTCCTGTTCCAGGAGAAATTAACATAGCAATGGCTGTCTTTGTGCTGCCATTCAACTCCGCTCTGAACCCTTTCCTCTACACATACACAATTGTGAGAGAGAAACTTCACAAAGAGAAAGAAGTCAAACTGCGAAAGTTTATCACAGCACAGATAAAGACACCACTGGGAGTAATGTGATGCATGATTCTGCTTCTTTCCTTCTAACAGGTGTGCCACCACCTGGCAGTGGGAACGTGCCTCTATGACTTATCATATACATCACTCCATTCTGCAAGATCCACGTGACTGTTCACGCGCAGCAATATGTATCAACATTAGCAATAACAACAAGAACAACAACAACAACAACAACAGCAGCCACAAAACTCACAAAAGTGCCGAGAGGGAAAACACAACAGGTTCATTTAACAGTAATACCAAAGATAGTTAATTGAAAAATTAAACTAGACTTACGTAGAAAGGCGACGTTTAATTTGAATTAATTTAGAGCCTATCGTAAGAGGAAGGAGTTAACGTGAGTATCATCGAGCGCCAGCCAAGAATAGTCAGTGTTTAGAGTTGCGAGTAGTCACAAGATACTTTGGGAGGGTGAACAAACTGTTCACTAGACTTACATAGTGGTGGCCTTGAAACATTCAGAGCCATACATAGGAGGGCACGTAACTTCTCCCTCCTTACGATAGGCTCTAAATAATTCAAATTAAACGTCACCTTTCTACGTAAGTCTAGCTTAATTTTTCAATTATTTATCGCCTCTCTTCAGTCATACAGAGTCACGTGAGATTTTTCGAGCATCCAGTGACTACGCAGCATTTCACATAATTGCAAAAACCAGTTGCAGTCATCAATACATGTACGTCAATTTAATCTGATTCAGTACAGGTGAATATCACCAAACATAACATGTTGAACACAAACGTGGAACATATTCTAACTGCAGTGCCTACTGGCCTGCATTCACATGCAGTTAAATGCAGAATATTTGTAAACACATTCCCCAGGAAGTCTGAAATTTGCCAAGTATATACTGTACAGAAGTCACGACTTCTTAACAAACTTGTCCAATACCACCTGTCCAAAATTAGGTTTAGACAGTACCGCTTTCTTATAAAACTTGGTGAAGGTATTTTCTGCCGACCATCCAGCCGCTTTGAGGATGGTGGCAAGGCTCACTCCTTCACTTGCAGCAGCCGAACAACTCGCAGCACGCGGTGTGTGTGCACCATATGTCTCTGTGTCCACTCCTGCCGCAGCCAGCACTTGTTTGACCCACCAAGAAAATGTGTTTCTGGAAATGGGAGCGTGTGGTCTATGGATGGCAATAAAGAGTTCTGGCCCTTCCCTGAGCGCTTCCGTTTTCTTCAGATACAGTTGTGTGTGCGTCACTAAGCATAATTTGGTGTTTTGCGAATAGGCTAGAATTTCTGCTGGTTCTGTGTGACTGCCTGACTTAGTGTTTTTGTGTTTACTAGAAAACTGTAAAATACATTTCCTTTCACTGACATGTACATCTGTAGTTTTCAGTAGATGAAGAGCATGGCCTCTTTGCCCAGTAAGAAATGCCATTAGAGTTACTGTTTTCAATGTCAGTTGTTTCAAATCCAAAGTACTTGCATCTGGAAGTGAGCACATATAGTCCAACACTACACTAACATCCCAGGTGTGTCTGTACCTTGGCAGTGCAGGTCTTTCCTCTTTTCTGCAAATTTCCGGTAAATTACTACTGATGGCAGAAAAACTGATAATGCACTTCTTGCAGAATTTATAGCACTATAGTTTGCCCCAGCTGAAAACATGGAAGCTAAAAAAATTTGCAACCTGTGGCGGTGTGGGTGATCTCACTGTCATGCCGTTTTTTGAGGCATATTCTATCCACCTACTAATGTATGTATTGTACGATTTTTTGGTGGTGGGCCTCCAGGAGTTCATGAGAAGATCTACTGCATCAGGGCAGAATCCTTCCTGTTCAAACGTGCTCCTGATACACTGCATGCCAGAAGTTGTAGCTTTGGCAGCAGGCGGTGAGTGTGACCCGGGTGGCTGGGCAGTGTCAGCAGGGCAGGTGTGGAGGGTAGACGGACTGGTTCCTGGGTCAGCATTTTCTGTACAACCGGCCACCAGATCTGTGTGGGCCACAAGGGGAGAATGAGCAGGCCTGTCGCTCTCTCCTTCCGTGTCTTCTGTAAAACACTGGGCAGCAGGCTGAAAGGAGGAAAAGCATACCATTGTAGTTTTCTCCAATTTAAGGAGAAAGCATCAACCGCATGTGCCTCTGGGTCGGCTCTATAAGAGACATAACAATGATGCTGTTTGGAAACAAATCAATTTCAAAGGAAATCTGCAACTTGTTGACCGCATCTGTCAACACAGTACTGTCCAGTTTCCACTCTGCATTCACATTAATTTTTTTCTTGATTCTTCATCCGCAGATGTATTGCCTTTCCCTGGGATGTGGTATGCACTCAGCCATACATTTCTGTCCACAGCCCACTGCAGATAGTGGCTGTCATCTCATAACAGCTGTCAGAGTGGCTTGTGCTCATGTTGTTAATACAGGCTACTGCTGTGGAATTATCAATCAGCAGGCGCACATGTTTTCCATCAAGATCTGCCTGGAAGCACTTCAGAGCCGAATAAGCTGCCTTAAGTTCAAGGTAATTAATGTGGAATCGAGTTTCAACAGGTAGCCACAATCCTCCAGAGCTCTGTGTCTTACATGTACATCCCCATCCTGTCATACTGACATCTGACGTCACAGTAACGTCACAATCTGGATGTGTGATGCCATTGTTAGCAGTATCTACATTACTTATCCACCACTTAAGCTCCTCTTTGGATTGTGGGGTCAGTGTGGTACATCCATCAAAATTTCCCTTTGTTTGTCTCAGTGCAGCTGTTTTGTTGCCTTCAAAGTGACGATAATGTAGGGGCCCAAATTTCACTGCCGGAAAACTGGCCACCATTTTCCCAATAACCATGGCTAGTTCTCTGATAATTGGTTTGTTGACTTTCAGTAGCTGGACACAGCAGTGTTTCTGATTGTCTTTCCTTTCAGGTGTCAAAGTGACTGTCATCGTTCTAGAATCAATAATCACCCCTAGATACTGAATAACCTGGGTTGGTTTAAGAGCTGATTTCTCTTGGTGTACAATGAAGCCGAGTGAACGAAAAAGCTGCACTGTGGCTTGGATATTCTCTATGCATTCTGATTCTGATTCTGCAAGGAGAAGAGAATCATCCAGAAAGTTGGTGGAGACATGATTTTCTTGTCTCAGTTTGGCAAAAGCAGGTTTCAAAATTTTGGTAAATTTCCTAGGGGCAAGAGCCAGACCATTTGGCATACAGTTATATTCCCAGACTTGGCCTCTCCATCTGAATCTGAGATACTTCCTGTGTGCTTGTGCAATGGGGATGGAGTAACAGGCATCCTTTAGGTCTATAGAAGCCATGAAACAAAAAGGTGTCACTAACTTCAGTGCAGCGTGCAAAGTATCCATTTTGAAATGGTGATAAGTAATATCTTGATTCATTTTTTTTTTTCAAATTCAGAATAATGCGATTTGACTCATCCTTTTTTGGCTTTGTAAACACATGTGACACGTGTTGATCGTGTACAGGTGTACAAGGGGATATAACTCCTTTTGATCTGAGTATATTCACCTCACTGCCTGTGATATTTGTTTCCGCCTGGTTCAAGCCAGGTTGTGTACTACTACAACAAGTGTGAGGGGATAACAGAGTTTTCTCTTCAAATTCCAGTGTGGCTCCTCTTATCAGCTGTGAGATTTCTTGGTCTGCCCGTACGGGCAGAAAATATTGGATCCTGCCACCTTCAAACATATCCATCTGTCTCTAATTCTGCCCTTAGCTGTGCGAGACTGTGATAGTAAGCACTTACCACTTCTCTGGCTGGCTGAGTGGGCGGAGCTAAACTTGCCAGTTCCTCTTGTTGGCCGTGTTATGCGCGCGAGCTCGCATGGATGCCCCTTTGCATCTGTAACTCGCACGGCCGCCTCTGTACCGAAGCCATTGCCCCGTGTTTCTCTGTCCTACAAAAGGGTTGCTGCCTCTGTATTGCTGGTTTGTAGATATTCTATATTTTGTTTTTCCCCCAGCAGCAAGAGTATTACCCAACCTGTCCATGTCTTTAATTTCTTTGAGTGGAGCAGCCAAGTTGTCACCAAAGAACCATTTTGTGACTGGCACAGAATCATTACAAATGCCTGTGATAGAGGTGTGCAAATGTGAGCGAATGGCCTGTCTGCGTCTGCGTGATAGCTGATGTGATGCATGTCCCAACAGAGCAAGACTGTCTGTGTTCTTTTCAATGGCTGTTTTCATTTTCTTGGATGTCTGTGAGTCAGTGTTGCGTTGTGCCCTGAGTATCAGACTTCAGACTTCAGAAAACTTTATTATGTCTTGTTAAAAGAGAAATTACATTCGTGACCGCTGCCCTAAAAGTTAAAACATGCATAGTTACAGTTAAAAACATGACACTGAAAATTAAAATTACTTTCAAACAATAAAACATGCGTGTATCACAAAAATGGGAATTTCATTCTTTTTCCTTTTTCGGTAGTGCAAATAAAACATGCACTCAGCCACACATAATTATATATACATACATGCGTGCCCGCACGCATGAGAGAGAGAGAGAGAGAGAGAGAGAGAGAGAGAGAGAGAGAGAGAGAGAGAGAGAGAGAGAGAGAGAGAGGTGATTTATCATTAAAAATCATTAAGACAAGACATAATTATTCCAGACATTTCTATTCCTCACTGCTCCAGGACATGCACACATAACACACACACACACACACACACACACACACACACACACACACACACACACACACACACACATACTCCAGCATCTATACTTTCCCGCTTGCTCACAGACATACACACACGTGCACATGCTTATTATATCACAGGTGATCCACCATCTCTTCTTCTTACATGCTGTGTTTGTTTAAAAACGCAGTGGATTTGAACACAAAGCTCTTTTTGGTGTGCATCAGCTTAGCTCTGGGGACACGAAATCGTCTGCCTGATGGAAGGAGCTCATACTGTCGCGCAAGCGTGTGCCCACTGTCACTAACAATCGCACGAGCCTTGGTCACCGCGCGCCTTTCATACAACGCACTCATACTCTCCTGTCTCTCGCCAACAATCTTACCACAGATGTTCACAACGCTATCCAAGAGTTTGCTGTTTTTCAGACTAAGATTTCCATACCAGCAAATGCATGAAAAAGTCAAGACAGACTCAATAAAACTCCTGTAAAATGTTTCAAGTATTTTTGGCTGGACATGCAGATTCCTCAATTTGCATAGGAAATACATTCTGGTTTGGTATTTTTTGTATGTGGACCTGGTGTGTGTATTGAAAGTGAGCTTATTGTCTAACGTTGTGCCCAGATATTGTTTGTGTGCTGTCTGTCAAAGCTATTGCTGCTTTTGTCAGTGCTTTTTGCACATGCGAGCTTTTGATGTCAGCTCTTCTGGCCTCTGCTGGAAGACTTTTCCAAATTTCAGTGTTGACTCGCGGCACTATGAGCGCTTCACAGTTTTCTGGCCTTTGATACTTACCGAGCCTGTCTTTCAGTTCGTCCTCTGACAGTCCAGACTGGAAGCGTTTGTTTATGATTTGTGCCAGGGCGGAGGAGACTGGTGGTGCTGTCTCCTCACCATCATCAAGATCTTTATGTATTTCCCCTAGCAAATCTTCATCAGAGCTGGCTACTGAGACCGTGTCATCTACTACCTCCCCGTCAGATTCCGACTGTGACAATGCCTTTGTGTTTTTTGCGTGCAACTTCTTCCCCTTGTGCCGGTTTTCGGAGTCACACTTTTCTACATCATCTGAATCTGAAGGGTCTGGTAGAAAGCTTGCTTTCTTGCTCTGTTGGGCTGTTGTTCACCCGAATGGCTTTGGCAGCGATTCTCTGCAGCATGGCTTCAAGTCTATCTAAGCGGCCAGACATTTTTTGCGTCAAGTGACTGCAGATCGGCGAATGCCACAGTCGTGGCCTCTTGCCGCTCAGGGCTCTCTTCGGCCATTGCGTCAGTCTCTGCTGACTTTCAGTGTTCAGTCTCTGCTGACTTTCAGTGTTCAGTCTCTGCTGATCTTTTGTCGGTCCTCTTGCTGACTACACGAGGGAATGAGACTTACCTGTCTCTGCTGGGATAACGCCTCTGTTGTCCAGTATAAATCTGGGCAATTTAGGGGCTACTGGTGTATGAGTTTGTCATAAAAATAGGACACACCCTGTCAGATACTGGGCCCATGCATGCACATGCACGATGGCGGCCACGTTGCAAACAGGGAACGAGTGAGGGTGAAAAAAAAAGGATGTTGTACTTACCCCTCAAACTGGGTTATTTTATGTTAAAATAAACAAAAATGTACAAGTATATAACCTTCACTGATTGTTGTTACCAACTGTTTGTCGATTGTATTATTACTGTGTATGGGATCTTTAATAATTTTGTTGTGTATCGTGCTCACTGTCCTATCCTTGGCCTGCTTGGGCGCCAACTGGCTATTCTTGGCTGGCGTGCGCTGATACTCACGTGACTCCGTATGACAGAAGAGAGGCGATGAATAATTAGAAATAATTCATGTATCATAGAGCATTGAGAGAGAGAGGAGAGAGGAGAGAGAGAGAGAGAGAGAGAATGTGCATGTGCGTGAGCGTTCCCACAAGTGTGTGTGTGTGTGTGTGTGTGTGTGTGTGTGTGTGTGTGTGTGTGTATGTGTGAGTGCTTGTGTGTGCGCGCGCGCACATGTGTGTGTGTGTGTGTGTGTGTGTGTGTGTGTGTGTGTGTGTGTGTCACGCGAGCGCGCGTGTGTGTGTATGTATGTGTGTGTCTCTGTATGTATGTGTGTGTGTTGTGTGTGTGCGCGCGCGCGTGCGTGTGTATGTGTGCATGCGTTTTTTGCGTGCACGCGTTCGTGCGTACGTGTGTGTGTGTGTGTGTGTGTGTGTGTGTGTGTGTGTGTGTGTGTGTGTGTGTGTGACAGAGAGAGAGAGAGACAGAGAGAGAGAGAGCTAGCTCAACTGTTACATCGGTCTCTAAGCATGTTAATTACATTGGTATATCATCCTCACACATTTTGTCCCAGACACAAAGGGATGCAAATTGAAGGGAGGAGCTGCCAGGGGACACATTAACTGACTGCTTTATTCGAAATACTGACTTTTAGGTAAAGTTTCAAAATCAAAACCCGCCACTTCAAACAGATGAATTTCCTTTTAATTCTTTGTGTCTGAGAAGTAAGTGATGAGTTGGCATTTGTCGCTTCAGCAGCCACAGCTGTGGGGCAGGGTGGCAGTGGATGAGAGAGAGAGAGAGAGAGAGAGAGAGAGAGAGAGAGAGAGAGAGAGAGAGGAGAAGAGAGGCAGACAGACACAAAAACATACACACACACACACACACGAACATCCGCGCACACGCATGCGCACAAGGAAGCACACAGCTACACACACACACATACCGCGCGCGCACACACGCACACACACACACACACACACACACACACACACACACACACACACACACACACACACACAGCACGCACGCACGCACGCACGCACGCACGCACGCAGGCACACACCCTGCACACACACACACACACACACACACCACACACACACACACACACACACACACACACCCTTGCACACTCTCTCTGTTTCTCTGTCTGTCTGTCTGTCTGTCTGTCTGTCTGTCTGTCTGTCTCTCTCTCTCTCTCTCTCTCTCTCTCTCTCTCTCCTTTGAATGTATGCAGTGCAAATGTGAAAGCGTGTACCTGTAGGTTGTAGCTCTGTCACTTCAAAGACATAGCAGTAGTTATGGCTATTCTCTCTCGTTCACATCGCATGAACAGAACGGCAAACATTATTTCAAGATAATAGGTCGCCTTCGAAAAAAAACCCATCCGCCTTCCTTCATTTTTTTTTTTCTTTTCTTTCTTTTTTGCCATCGATGTAATTAATGATGTGTGATATGCGTTAATCATATCCGCTACTGCCTTTGGTGAGTGCGGGCAGCTTTCAAGTTGGAGCATTAGCCCTACCACGTGGCGTTTATAATTTAATAGTATCACTTCTTCATTGCCCTTTCTAGAGCAGCGACGGAATTTTTCAGATCAAATTACCTCCACCTCCCATCCCCATCCAACCCTCCGATAGTATGGAGGGAAAACGGTGGTCAAAAAGTCACTTAT
>JAMYXO010000244.1:0-7500 GCA_033310375.1 Conus canariensis | reverse complement strand
GTGTGTGTGTGTGTGTGTGTGTGTGTGTGTGGTGTGTGTGCGAGCGCGCGCGCAACCGTGTGTACGTGTGTGTGTGTGTGGGGGGGGGGGGGGGCGTGCGTGTGTGTGTGTGTGTGTGTGTTTGTGTGTGTGTGTGTGTGTGTACGTGCGCGCGCGTGTATGTATATGTGGTTGTGTGTGTGTGTGTGTGTGTGTGTGTGTGTGTGCTTGTCTGTGTGTCCGAGCCTGTATGCGTATGGTTTGTGTGTGTGTGTATGCGCGCGCGCGCGCGCGCGCGCGCGCGCGCGCGCGCGTGTGTATGTGTGTGTGTGTGTGTGTGTGTGTGTGCGCGCGCTCCCGCGCGTGTGTTTGTACGTGCATGCGTGCGTTCTCATGCGTGTATGTGCGTTCCGTGTGTGCGTATATGTATATTTGCTTGTGTTTATGTATATTTGTTTGTATGAATGTTTGTATATATGATTGTGCGCGGTTAGATATGAGCAGCAAAGAATCACTCGGAACAGGAAAATATACATTAGCGTGTTTTTAGACAATCATCAGAGCAGTGCGAGCTATTTCTATGTACAGCGTGTTAGGACTATTGGATATGTTGTCTTTTTTCCAGCACTATATTCAGTGTGTAAATGAAAGGGTTGAGTGCTGAATTGAGCGGCAACACAAAAACAGCCATGGCTACATTTACCTCCCCTGGAATGGAAATGTCAGCAGATGCTAGCATACCACACAGTCCAATGGGAAACCAGCACAGAAAGTCCGATATGGCAATGGACAGAAGTCTTCTGGCGATGATGAATTCTTTGGACTTGATCATTTTACCATCTTTGTTCTTTGTCTGCTTGCTCTGCTCGGGCATAGAGCTGGTTTTCACTGTCCAGAAAATGAGTGACTGACCCACAGCAATCAGAATAAAGAGGATCAGGTTGCAGACAATCATGACACTGAAAGAGTAAGTGTGGCCCGCAAAATCAGCTCTTGTGACCGGCAGAGGGATGCAGATGCCTGTCTGGCGGTAGTACCCCCAGTGGGATGTCACAGGAAGTAGAGGTATGATTGCCAGGATACATCCAAAATTCCACATTACTGCACAGACTATGTGAGCTGATGTAGATCTGAATCGAATGTGACTGAAGGGAAAATGCAGTACCACAAATCGGTCCAAGGTGATAAGGAAAATGAGAAAAGCTGACACCTCGCATGACAGAAAGGACAGAAACCCTGCGAAACTGCAAGCCGGACTCCTTTTCCACTTGCTTTCATTCCAAACATACACACCAGCGTAGATCTTATCAACTATCCCAATGAAAGCCAAATACACCCCCATCAAACAGTCAGAGACACACAGATGCAAAACAAAGACAGAAAATCCGGTCTTCATTCTCTCTACCGAGAAACGCAGACGGTAAATAATGCTACCCACATTCCCCAGGACTCCAAGCACACTGAACAGCAGTATTGCTAATTGGTAAATTTCAGATTTCAGTAAGTCACTGCATGACGAGATCTCATCGTGTGGGGCAGTACATTCACCTTCGAATAATGGTGGTAAAACAGCAGCACAGCAGATTTTGAAATCACTGGCGTAAACAGTCGTGAGCCGATGCATGCCTGTCATGAAATGAGGACTAAAGTCAATGGCATCGCTACCCTGCAGGTCTAAGACACGAAGATTAGAGAAGTCATTGTCTCCTTGTAGGGATTGGATCATGCAATGTGACAGATCCAGAACCTTCAGGTTTGGTAACATAGCTGAAAAGACGATGAAGTCGATGGAAGGCATCTTGATTTGTGACAAGTTAAAAACAGACAGGTATGGAAAATATACCTGCGCCATGTCATACCACAGACCTGACAGTGGGTTACCTGTGAGTCTTATGATTTGCAGATAACGCATCTGTACAAAGTGACTAAAGTTGACGTGCTGCAGGAGATTGTCACGTATATCCAGGCTGTGAAGATTCGGTAATGCCAGTTCAGTGAGGTTGGTCCAAGCACAGGCCTGAACGTCTAGGTAGATTAACATGATGTTCCTGACAATATCAGCTTGCTCAAGTCTGCTGCCCTTTGCATCCAGGTATCGGAGCTCAAGGAAAGAACTGGCGTGAAAGGTGTGGGTACATATGAAGGCTATACCATAACAGGAACAGGAATTTGGGCAGTTGATGTCACACAGCAGTTCATCATCACGATAAGCACAGTGGGGCTGACCGTCACACAGGTGATTCACATGAACACAGATGGTTTTGTCCCCGCCCAAACATCGGTAAAACCCTGGACAAGTGTAATTCTCACATCCGGTTTCATCTTCATGACCTGGACAGTCGTTGACATCGTTACACATGACGTAGACAGGTAGGCAGTAGCGGTCATCTGAACATTGGAAGTGAGTGTCTGGACAGTGGGTAGTGTTTTCATGTAGAGGGGTCACTGTAAAACCTCCAACGCCGTCAAAGTTTATTAATGCTGGCGGCTTGATAGGTTGCTCATATATGTATTTATCAGAATATGTTGGCCATCGTTTATAACCAAGACACTGAACACAACGCATATCACAACAAATGTACAATAACGAACACTCCAATCTGCCCAAAAGCTATTTACTAAATAAAACAGGTTTATGAGTCATTGCTCATGTAAGAAAGAGAGAGCGAGCGAGCGAGCGAGAGAGAGAGAGAGAGAGAGAGACAGACAGACAGACAGACAGACAGACACACAGACACACAGACACACAGACAGACACAGACAGACAAATAAACAGACAGACAGACAGACATACTTACAGAGAGAGAGAGAGAGAGAGAGAGAGAGAGAGAGTGTGTGTGTGTGTGTGTGTGTGTGTGTGTGTTCAGAACTCAGATTTTTATTCAGTAAGGCCATTGGTTTATTTGAAGTTGAATGAGCACACCCATTTACATTATAAGTAAGAAGCAAACAAATTATCAGGAAAAAACAATCTGCCAACCAAGCAAACAAGAACAGCAGCTAAGACAACACTATTTCTCTGATCTTAGACACTTTAAACAAAAGCATACCCAAATTCCTAATAACTCTACAACTATCAGAGCTAAGTAGTAATTGTAAACAAAACATACATGGGCGCCTATAATATTTCTGTGGAGTATTTTTTTCGCGAATATCTTTTAAAGTTGGGCAAATGAACATAGAATGTATTTTACTTGCTTCATCTTGCGTACACAGTGGACACACTAAATCACTTTCTGTATGTTGTCAGTATCTTAAGACATGAGTCTATTTCAGAATTACCAAGTCTAAAGTTAGCAATTGCTCTTTTGAAATACATGTCCAAATTGATTTTCAAATAAGGCCTTAAATGATGAAATTCATAACAATTTACGTACAAATTGTATCATTCACTAGTTTGGATATGATCGTCACACATTTGCCGTATACAGGCAATTACCCTTTGTCAAAAAACACGAATAACGTGATTTTTATTTCTAACAAACTGAACCAGCCAAACATCCCCAAGCCCGTGCTTACACAGAAATAGACGCATAGTTGAAACCCAGTTTGTTTTTCCCTTTTAATCCAATTCGAATAGCATTCCATAAGACTTACAAGGCAATCTACCAGCATCCATGTGGGAAAGTTTTAACCAATACCGAACACATCTAATGGCTTAAGTAATAAATGATGGATGTCTGTTGGATTCCCCATACACCAAATCATTAGAGATACGGCTGTCGAGACCTAGAAACTTCTCAAAGCAAATTAATGCACCGCCTCGCAGTGACCAACGGCATTATCTAAACCCCAAATTTCAGCCCCATACATCAAAATAGGCTGTAGCTGGGAATCAAATATCTTGAAGAATAGCTCGAGTGAAAATTTGTTTAAAGCATGAAATCTTTTTATTACACGCATGAAAGCATTATTTGCCCTGCATGCAAGGTCTTTGCAAGCAAAGCTAAAGCTAATCCGTGTAGAAAAGTAGATCCGCAAGTATTTATACACGTTCAGTGCAGGTATTATAAGTCCATCTAGAGTTCAACTATAATGAGAAGGTAGCCATGCTCAGATTATTAAGCTGGTGTTGTATGCCAAATATCGTTTCTCAAGCCAAAACGATGTCATGTGCTAATAATATGATCAATAATTCTAACATACCATCTGAAACTCGTTCACCATGAAACAGAAAACAGGTATCGAAATTATTTTAACGTGTTTACAGATGGGTCGGTAACGGAATCCTCTGACAGTGGTTCTGGTTTTATAATACCAACTGTAAATGTCAGGAAATCATATCATTTAGGAAAGGGGTTTTCAATTTATACCTCAGAACTATATGCAATACTGAAGGCTTTGATGTTCATATATGATGCACCAATTGCGTTATATAAAATCTTACTGTGTGTTGATTCGAAATCTGTTTTACAATCATTAGAGTGTTGGGAATGCGAAGCTAGAAAGAATTTGCTTTTGGAAATAAAACATTTACTCAATTGTTTCACAACTTTAGGTATAACAATTGATTTTTGTTGTGTCCCATCTCACTGTGGTATAAAGTGAAATGAAATAGCAGACAGTCTTGCAAAAGAAGGAGCAAACGGAAACGCTGAAAATTTAGCAAAAAATCACTAAGAATTGTCCTCTTGTGATTTAATCCAAATTATGGAAAAGTATATACACAAGCAGATGTTAGTAACAAAATGGGAACTTTACCATCGTGCCCTAGGCACATTGTTAGATTAATTCATAAATTAAGGCTGAATACTTGGAACACTAAATATTCTCATGGTATTACTTGTGTCTGCAGAGAAAACATTTATGTTCGTCATCTATTGTTTGAATGCTCAATGTTGACTTCGCTCTATCAGGAGGAAGGTACTGAGATGAATACTTTTGATAATGTCAGTACTATCTTACATGGTTTATGTGTTGCTGAAATTGCCATGGTTATTTCACAGTCACAGGATGCGATTGTTTTTGTTTTTTTTTATGAAGATCACAACTGTGTATACCACTAGGGTATTTCACTTATGTAGATATGCATATATTAGATGTGGGCTTGAAAGTACTAGATTTGTTGAGTGTGAAGGTTTTTTTTTTTAATTTATTTTTTTTTAATCTAATATCATCTGGCGATGAAACGAAATTAAATAAACCACTGAACTGAACTGATCGTCCACCATGAAGGCCAGTATTAATAACCTCAATGGAAAGCTCATTAATAAACATAGAAAACAATGCAGGGATACAGACATCACCTTGCCTTACCCCGGCAACACAGTTAATGAAATCTGTCAGACTGGAACCATTTCTTACCCTCGTATCAACTACTTGATACATAGCTCTAATACAACTAAGTTGTTTCCCCTTGACACCGTTTAAGGAACACTGTCCATGAAAGATTTCCATTGATGGAGTCAAAGGTTTTCTTCAAAGTCAAGAAACGCAACATAAAACTTACGATTTAAAGAAAATTATTTTTGAACAAACGCAAGAGTAGTAAACATAAGATCGATAGTAGAGTAACCCTTTTGAAGCCTGCGTGATGTTCACCCCGTGATGTCATTACATTCAATCGACTCCTGTAATCTGTTGTTAATAATAGTGCTGTCTATTTTACTACTAGTGTCAACCAATTATAATTATTAGGATTATTTACATCGCCTTTCTTGAAAATGGGCAACGTTACACTCTGTCCAGTTCTCAGGGAAGATACCACCATCAAAAATGCTATTTAAAAGAGCTAGTGAAAAGTGAACAACTTGAGCTCCAGCATACTTCAACAATTCACCAATAAGAGAATCAGGTCCTGCCGATTTGTTACATTGGTTTTTTTTGGGTTTTTTTCGGCTCGGCGAACATAACTTCTTCTTTAGAAATGGGGTGATTAGCGTACCCATCCTCTCCCTCATCAGTGACAACAGAAAGTTCATCATCACCTGAAATATCTTTATCTAACAAGTGATTAAGGTGCTCATACTACCAGCCGCCGTGGCGAAGTGGTTAGCGTCGCGGACTCCCGGCTGGGAGGTCGTGGGTTCGAATCCCATCAGAGTCATGTGGGTTTTTCTGCCCCGACTGGCTCCTACCCAGAGCTGAGTTTGCTGCGGACTCAGTTCGGAAGACTGGGACCACACAGTCGAGTTTCATCCACTTAATGGATGCGTTTCTGAGAGTGTTGCTCAAATTTCTCGACCAACACTGCAGGTGCCTGTATCTCTCGGGCCTGGTTGACGCTGGGATATATTATGAAAGGAAGCGTAGAGTACAGCCCTGTCATGTAGTCTCAGACCGAAATGGAAATCCGTAGCATCATCTTAATCATCCTCATATTCATTGATCAGCATTAAAAAAATGTCTCAAATTCTGTGGGCCTTCATGCCCTGCTCTCATGGTGACCTCAGTTTCAATGTACTCTCCACGTCTGTGGCCTTCGTTTGGTTCCGTCGGGGTCACCGGTATCGGCGAGTCCATGGGAGCTGTCGTTGGAAAGACGTAGTGGCGCCCTCCGGAGGGAGAGCTCACTCACGCCGGCTCCGCGACTAAGCAATTATTGTCAGTAGGGGGCTTAGTAGGTGGTGTCCTGCGTATGTTAGATCAGAACAGGCGCCACTGAACACCACCGAAGTGACTCGGCAGCAGTGCAGTGTCTACTCCGGTGGGTTGCCTCTTGACGACTTGACATTGACTGCTCCCTGTGGATTGCTGGTGCCGGGGCTGCGGCGGGGTCGACCGGGCTGTGGCTGTGGACGGTGTGTCGGAATGAGCGGCGTGGGTGCACTGCCTCTGAGGCGGCGCAGAGGTTGGAACAGCAAAAAAAAAAAAAAAAAAAAAAAAAAAAGAAAAGTGCTCATACCGTAATGTGTCCAGTGAGATGCTATGTTTAGGATGTCTCCTTTTAAATGAAGCTTTTTTCATTGTTTTCCAGAACTCCCGTTGTGAAGGAAGAGGTCCAATTATATTGTCTAGCAGGACACTCTTCTTGCAATAACATGCTCACCTCTGTCGCCATCGTCCAAAGTACGAAGCCATCCTCTCAAGAATGTTAGTGCTTTTCTTTTCATTACCAACCAGCCACAGTCAAACCAATCATCCTTCTTAGCACAGTTCCTTATTTGCACTTTTTTTTTCATACATTACACATCGGTTTTTATACAGTCATTAAACACCTCTAAGGCTTTATTTACATCAACATTAATCAGTCCTAAAGCCGCACATTTCCGTTATGCACAAATCGTCTCTGTAAATCATGGCATAGTGATCATTCCACACAAACTTATCGCAGACAGTGACCTCAACAATCCCTATATATTTATCGTCATTTTCTGTTGATAAGTCAATGTAAATCTAAATAGGTAAATGATCAGATTCGATCCGTTCCGAAACAAAGAAATAACAGGTATCACAAAATCTGGAGAAAGAATCTTTAGATGAGAGGAAAAAATCATTTACTCTGCTTCCGCTGTCTGCTATGTATGTATAGCAACCATGGCGATCGCCCTGACATACACCATCCATAATATACACATCAAA
>JAMYXO010002451.1:0-23754 GCA_033310375.1 Conus canariensis | reverse complement strand
AAGATAGCAAAGCTAGAAACAAGCTTGTAGATTTTACCACTTCATTTTTTAAAAATATTTTAACAGATGTTGCTCCCCAAGGGGTTGAGCACCTTCAGATTTTTTAAGAACTTTTTTATATTGTTCATAATAATCGCTCCTCAAGTTGAGCACTGTGGTCTGACAAAATCTGAAATGGAGAAAATCAACTTTAGGCAATCTACTAAAAACATACCACTTTCAAACCCACAAACTTACACTAAAAAACTGATAGAACAAACCGAGAAATTTGTGCGCAACATGAGATGGAAGGCGTTCTTCTTCCTAAACCCAAATGCAAAGAATGAAGACAAAAATACATATGGATTCAAATCATGGCGATCACCTCCAACAATAGATGAAATGAAACCTTTTGAAGACAAAATGAAGGGACTGATAGCCAATATTAAATTCAAAAAATCAAATAACAACTTTCAAATATCACTAGCAAATGATATAAAACAAATCCAAAATGATAAAAAGATATTCGTAAAGGCTGACAAAACGAGCAATTTTTACAAAATGGAACCAAACGAATACTCTCAACTCTTAAACAAAAACATCCAGAAAAACTACAAGAAAGCTGATAAAACTACACATAGCAACATCCGCAAAAAAGAAAAAGAGCTTGCACATCGCATGGAGTTAAGTGATAGGGTAGAGACAACAGCAACAAAGGAGGCCTTCATAACACTTAAAGACCACAAGCCTAACTTCCAAAACAACCCAACATGTAGACTAATAAACCCATCTAAATCCGAACTGGGCAAAATAAGCAAGAGAATTTTGGAAAAGGCTATAGAAGATATAAAATCAAACACCGAATACAACCTTTGGAAAAACAGCTATGAAGTCATACAATGGTTTAAGAAACTCAACAAACAGAGAAATACAATGTTCATTACATTTGACATAGTAGACTTCTATCCATCCATAGATGAAGAACTACTCAACAAAGCTTTGAAATTTGCCAACAAATACACAAATATAACAGAGTCAGAAATGGAGATTATTTTCCACACCAAAAAAACCTTACTCCATAGCAGAAATGAAACTTGGATTAAAAAAACGAGCAAAAACTCCACATTTGATGTAACCATGGGATCGTATGATGGTGCCGAAACATGTGAACTAGTCGGACTATTCATGCTATCCAACATCCAAAAACAACTTGGAAAACAGGCCGGTTTATACAGAGATGACGGCCTCGCTGCATTAAACAATAATCCAAGAACCATTGAAAACAAGAAAAAAGAATTATGTAAAATCTTTAAAAACCACAACTTAAAAATCACAATAGAAGCAAACAAAAAGTAGTGAATTACCTAGACATAACATTAGACCTCAATGACCATGTGTACAAACCATACAAAAAACCCAATGACATACCAGTCTACGTAAACATCAAAAGCAACCACCCACCATCTATACTAAAAACAATACCCAATGGTATAAACAAGAGACTATCCAACCTGTCATGCAATGAAAACGCATTCAATGATGCAGCAACAGAATATCAAGAAGCATTACAAAAAAGTGGTTACAATTACAAACTACAATACAGTCCAGACAACAACACGAACAGAATTAAGAAAAATAGGAAAAGAAAGATCATATGGTACAACCCACCATACGATGGACAAGTAAAAACAAATGTAGGAAAAGAATTCTTTAAAATCTTAGCAACATCATTCCCAAAAGAACACAAACTGTCCAAAATATTCAACAAAAACACCATTAAACTGTCATACTCATGTATGCCCAACCTCAAAAACATGATTGATTCATCTAACAAAATGAAAAGCAACATAAAAGAGAAGGGTGCCGAAAGGACATCTTGCAACTGCACTAAAAAAGAACAGTGCCCCCTGAGCAATAAATGTCTTCACAGCAACATTGTATACCAAGCTACGGTAACATCAGAAAATGAAGAAGAAACATATGTAGGGATTACTGAAAACACTTTCAAAACCAGATACGCAAACCATAAACAGTCATTCAAAAATGAAAAATACAAAAATCAAACAGAGCTGAGCAAATACATCTGGAGACTCAAAGATAAAAAAATAGACTACAACATATCATGGAAAATCATAAAAAGAGCAGCACCATACAACAATATTTCAAAAAGATGCAATCTATGCTCCACAGAAAAATGGTTAATATTATGCAAACCACACTTAGCAACTCTGAACACAAAAGTAGAAATTGTAAACAATTGCAGGCACAAGTGGAAATCTTTGCTAGCACATTCCACCTGAACAGGCCCCAATAAGAACCACAGGCCGCACGTGCAGCAAATGAGATCCGCCTGCACACACAGAGTTGAAATCAAGTCCCGCACGCCATAAAAGACCGTTGGCGTGCTCCAAAAGACATCCTGAAGATAGCAAAGCTAGAAACAAGCTTGTAGATTTTACCACTTCATTTTTTAAAAATATTTTAACAGATGTTGCTCCCCAAGGGGTTGAGCACCTTCAGATTTTTTAAGAACTTTTTTATATTGTTCATATATATATATATATATATATATATATAAAGTAGGCGAAGTTCAACGAAAACACACAAAGACGATCTCACTAGACTGAGGCTAAGTAGGTTTCTCATGAAATGTGTATGAATCTCGTCACCCTGTGCTCCTTCGGCCGTCAATCAGCAGTCCACCCGGAGGACACCCTGTCTCCAGGGCAGTCCCCTGTCTCCAGGGCAGTCTCCTGTCTCCTGGCAGTCGTAGCTTCCACTCACGCCCTCTTCCACCACTGCCGGGAACAGAGCGCACGTGACAGTCCCGAATCCCTGGAGAGATTGTGCATACTATTTGGTGGGCAGGAAGGCAGCGATCAGTTATGCAAAGTGATCAATTGGAGGATGCAGAGGGACCAAGAGGGAGTGCAAGATGTGAAGGTGTTGCTAGACAGATGCCATTGTTTTGACGTAGATGGTGAGTGGTTAAGGAATGCGTAGGTGTCAGAGAATTATGTCTTCGCTTCTGTTAGTATGTATGAGCAGTGATGAGATGTTAAATTTGTTGTTCTAAAGGAAAGAACCGCTATTAGTGTATGATTTGTGGAGCATTGTTACACGAACGTCGTCTCTTGAGATAACAGTTTGTTATTATGACACAGGTTGACAAAAGAAGGCACAGGGAGGGAGAGAAGGAGGCAAGAACATTATACACACACACACACACACACACACACACACACACACACACACACACACACACACACACACAGAGAGAGAGAGAGAGAGAGAGAGAGAGAGAGAGAGAGAGAGAGATGATGATGATGATGATGATGATGATGATGGTGACGATGATAAATGCATTTCAGAGAGAGAGAGAGAGAGAGAGAGAGAGAGAGAGAGAGAGAGAGAGAGAGACAGACAGACAGACAGACAGACAGAGACAGAGACAGAGACAAAGAATATCCACATAAATTCACAAAAATAAAATACATAAAAATTCATGCGTACAACAAAATCGAAGCCAAGAATGTCTTTTGAAGTGGAAGGAATAAACGTTTTGTTGAACAATACAGATCGGACTGAAGTAGACATTCTTTCACATTAAAGAATACCCCACCTCTATGGAGTCAAGCCTGACACAACTGACACCAGAGGTGTGTGTGGTGTTCATGATAACAAACAAGAGCAAACATACATTGCTGAACTCTCATTCATTACTACACTAACCCAGCCCTCGTTTAGCTCAAGTAAGAATGAGGCACTTAATCGATTAATCATTCAACCAATCGATCGATCAATTGATGGATAGATTGATTAATCAATAATCAATCAATACATGAAATAAGATCGACTTTTATTTTTCTGCTGAGCTACCCACAATAACATAAAAACACAAGGTAATTATCCAAATTAGTAAGCAGGCAAGCGAGCAAGTGAGTGAGTAAATAAATGAGTAAGTCAGAAATAGAACTGCCACTGACGTACAATGAAAGTGAAAGTTTTATTCAATGTATTATTAACTTTCACGTATTTACGAAAAAAGAATTAGAGTCGATTACCAGTGCTTCCGGAAATCCGGCTTGAAATGAAGAAATGAACGTTTCAAAAGAATTTGACTGTTAACAAAGATTTGTCTAAAATGATACTTTCTGCCTAGTCTTCATGCAGCCTCACCTACATTTACCTGGTGAAATAATTGGCTGATATTTTTGCGGACATGGGCGTTAAAACTTGCGCCGAATTTGAGAAGACAAGAGATTGCTTATTCTTCGTTTTCTTTGTCCTTAATGTTGTCTATCTTGCCTGAAGAAGACCTACGAGGTCGAAACGCGTCGTGTTTTGTCGTGTAATGTGTTTGTGCCTGTTAACTGGCGGATTTTCTCCAAATTCCTTTTAAAGATTGGCCTCCTAAAGTTATCTGTTTGCAGTCCTTTTGCATAATTCTGGAATAAGAAGGGATTCTCGGTTAGACAATAGTTTCACCTGATCCAGTCTATGTTTTACCTACTTTGTAGTGCTTTGAAGTATCTTTGAAAAAAAAAAAAGAAAGAAAGGAAACAGGAGAGAAGCAAGATAGATACACCGACAGGCAGACAGACATGTAGACAGAGTGACGGAGATCAAGAAAAATCAATATAAAACTAAACATCAATGAAATTTGGAAGTGGCCGTTGACAGCTATATTTCTTTTTTTTTTTCCAGGGACGAGACGTCGTTTTCTTCTGCTTTCATGAAAAGTTTCGTTTTAATAAATTTCTATTACGTACTATACGGTATGAATAACTTCTTTTCAAAGTCACTGCATACACACCAAACATAGTTATCTCAAATGAAGGAAATTGAGAAGTATTTTGTATGCAAAGAACACCCACAATTGATAATACCCCTTTTCATGTGTACATGGCTGAGCAAATCATCATAACTCATTCATGCCTTAAAAGCGTTAATGTCAAATGATAATTGTGAAAGAGTTTTTCTTACCATAAAAAAGGAAGTAACTGTGTGCCTTGTTTTGATTTTATGCATGGGTATGATTGTAAAAAGTATTCAAATAAGGAAAACAATTAACAGCTGCTTATTTCACCACTCACCGACAGATAGCAAACACTGTTGGTCACAATTCTAAATAGATTCGTCACTTTCTTACGAAATCATGATATCTCGTTAGTTTATATGTTTTTATTTTCTAGAAAAATAAGTAGGAAGTTTGTGCTGTCGCCAGCTCTGACAGTCCACAAAGAGTAATCATTGTCGAGTCTTTGTCAGGCAACTCTCTAGAGGGAAACTATGCAGTACTACTGAGTCAGTTTTATACCGCTTGTTCAACAACAAAAACAACAACAATTGATGCAACAACAGCAACAACAACAGCAGCAATAATAATAATAATAATAATAGCAATAATAATAATAATGGCAGCAGCAACAAAAAGGCAAAACTTGGTATGAGTAAACCTGGGAATTATTTTAACTCTGGAACGAGAAAATCAGATGTCTGTAAATTCACGAACCAGTGGATGATCTTTGTATACTTACCAGCATATTTCTTGTTTTCGCCCATAGACCTGTACCGTCGTTCTGTTCCCAATTGTCATTTTGCTCCTCGTCCTTTTTTCTCTTCTACATACAACTTTGCTGCCAAAGGAGATGACTGCTTTAGTGCCCAGCCTGGACACCTGCTTCACAGCCCTAGTTCTTTCCTCAGTGAGCCTGGCAAACGACTAAACCACTTCGGAACCACTGAAACCCTACAGACATCAGTATCAATGGAACTGCCAGTGCTGATTTTCAACATAATTCTTTTCATGTTCCCTTAGAACCAATTCCAAAGATTGGAACTTCACAAACCTACATGAACTGGAGATAGAGCATTTCTCTTGAATTCTGAACAGTCTCAAAAGGAGGAGAGGAATCTATGTTTCCAGGTCCACTTATGGGTGTATGTCAGTATGTATGCATTTATAGTGTGTGCATGCGTGTGTGTGTGTGTGTGTGTGTGTGTGTGTGTGTGTGTGTGTGTGTGTGTGTGTGTGTGTGATACAGGCTGACAGACAGACAGAGACACAGAGAGAGGAGGCCATTTATATGATTTACAGTTTACCCACTACTATTATGTTCATAAGTATATCTTATGATTAGAGATGTTACTATTAAATTTTCTTGGTCCTACCTACACACCATGAAGAGAAAGTTTGTGTCAGAAGGCAAAAGATCAAAATTGCAGGCAGCAAAATAAGTCTTAATTAAGCAGTTAAGCATGATTGATGCGATATTCACATGCTTTCTCTGGAGAGAACACTCTGATGTTTTTTAAAGGTAAATACTTTTTAAGCGAAAGAAACAAAAAAGCAAACAAGCAGCACAGTATGATTTGATACAATGAAGTAAATTCAATGGAACACGCGCATTACCACAGACACACACAGTTCATTTTGAGTGCGTGTGTCATCAGCTTCACATACACATCAATTTTGGATACTTCACGTGTCGAAATCATGACACTCGATTCTCGGGCAAAGCTACAGACGAATTCTCTCTCTCTCTCTCTCTCTCTCTCTCTCTCTCTCTCTCTCTCTGTCGGTCGGTCGGCCTCTCTCTCTCTCTCTCTCTCTCTCTCTCTCTCTCTCTCTTAAGCCTCGGACATCTTGACACCAAACCTAATCACAATCGACGAGGGGTCTGTCAAGACAAAAATAACCTGGACCGGCCATCCGCTATACCTGTACCTTTTCTCTCCAAGCCATATACCTGTCTCAGTGGCTCTTACTTCTGGTTGAGATATCTGGCCTTAAAAGGAGAGATGGGGTTGGTTACAAACGAGTACTCTGGTCCCCCAGCACCTCAGTGCCATCTCACAAGCTGGGCCCTAAGATGTCGCCGCCACAAAATGATCCTTCTCCTGACCTCTGTCAAGCCCTACCATCTCCAAAGTTTAAGTCGCATGCCTTCTCCTTTGCCACTGCGGATTTCTTCTTCACTTTCGGTTTCTTTTTCTTCTTTTTTTTTTTTTTTGCCTGAAAGAAAACAGTGAGTGCGTGGTCCCGTCCTGAAGAGCCTGGCGCTAACATGCAAATTGCTGTATTGGAGACAGAATCCTGTCTGGGGGCTTTCTGTTTAAAGTGTTTAAATGTTCGTTCATTTTAGTGTGTGTGTGTGTGTGTGTGTGTGTGTGTGTGTGTGTGTGTGTGTGTGTGTGTGCACGCACTCGCGCGCATGTGTCCTTGCACAAACGTGCGCCTGTGCGTGAAAGCACGCAGAGGACAGGGACGGATTGTATGCGCTGGCAACTCTCTGTGGTGTTGCGCTGCCTGTCAGGGTAGGTTGAGGCAACACTGCATTGCTGTCCATTCTGATCAGGCATAAAATCGTTCCCTCGGGGAGAAGAGAGAGTTCTCTCTTTATTTCTTCCAACGGGCATTGTGGTTTGGAGAAGGGTAGAATATAGAAAGTTACAATGTTCAAAGTATGTTTGTTTCTTTGCTTTCGAAGAAAAACGTCAATTTCACTGAGATGTTTGTCTTAGTGTAAAGTAAAAGATAGCCGCCTGGTATTTCTTACCAAGCCTCAAAAATTGTCACTGACTTATCTGTGCCATCGTGTACCAGTGGAAATGGAGGACACGTATAAAACATCGTATGCATCCTATGTGAGAAACTGGAGAATAAATGAGATAAATGAAAATGAGTGACTGATATTTGAATGGTACGGGAAACGACTGAATGAGCGCCAGTAGGCTGCTCTTCGGCCGGCTCTACCTGGGTAGGCAGCCCGTTGAGTGAGTGAGTGAGGTAGTGTGTTTATTGTAAAGCGCTTAGAGCTTGGTCTGTGACCGAGGATAGGCGCTATATAAATATCCAATATAATAGTTGACATTGCAACTTGAAAAAAAATCGCCAAAAAGTACTGAAACATTTTTTTTTCAAAGGAATTTGTTGTAAAACTAATTCGTTATGTCTTTAAATAATGAAATCAATAAGTCAAATCAACTGAAAACAAATATACATAAAATGAACAAAAGAGATAATACTTTCTCATTCCAGGATGAAGCACATTCTACTTGTCATTTGACGAGAATCAAAGCATTCAAGACCAGACGTTTCAGATGGATTCTTCACGTCTCATACAAGCCACATAGGACACATGATGATGTCAGGCAGGCAGTCAGCCCAAACACTGGCAGACAGAACTTCTCCCTGTAACTATCCAGTTTCACAAGCTTGCCATTCTCCTTCACCCTTTCCCCTTCATTCTCCTTCACTCTTTCCCCTTCATTCTCCTTCACCCTTTCCCCTTCATCCATTCTCCTTCACCCTTTCCCCTTCATCCATTCTCCTTCACCCTTTCCCCTTCATCCATTCTCCTTCACCCTTTCCCCTTCATTCTCCTTCACCCTTTCCCCTTCACCCATTCTCCTTCACCCTTTCCCCTTCATCCATTCTCCTTCACCCTTTCCCCTTCATTCTCCTTCACCCTTTCCCCTTCATTCTCCTTCACCCTTTCCCCTTCACCCATTCTCCTTCACCCTTTCCCCTTCATTCTCCTTCACCCTTTCCCCATCACCCATTCTCCTTCACCCTTTCCCCTTCATCCATTCTCCTTCACCCTTTCCCCTTCATCCATTCTCCTTCACCCTTTCCCCTTCACCCATTCTCCTTCACTCTTTCCCCTTCATTCTCCTTCACCCTTTCCCCTTCATCCATTCTCCTTCACCCTTTCCCCTTCACCCATTCTCCTTCACCCTTTCCCCTTCACCCATTCTTCTTCACCCTTTCCCCTTCATCCATTCTCCTTCACCCTTTCCCCTTCATTCTCCTTCACCCTTTCCCCTTCACCCATTCTCCTTCACCCTTTCCCCTTCATCCATTCTCCTTCACCCTTTCCCCTTCATTCTCCTTCACCCTTTCCCTTTCATTCTCCTTCACCCTTTCCCCTTCATTCTCCTTCACCCTTTCCCCTTCATTCTCCTTCACCCTTTCCCCATCACCCATTCCCCTTCACCCTTTCCCCTTCACCCATACTCCTTCACCCTTTCCCCTTCATCCATTCTCCTTCACCCTTTCCCCTTCACCCATTCTCCTTCACCCTTTCCCCTTCATTCTCCTTCACCCTTTCCCCTTCACCCATTCTTCTTCACCCTTTCCCCTTCATCCATTCTCCTTCACCCTTTCCCCTTCATTCTCCTTCACCCTTTCCCCTTCATCCATTCTCCTTCACTCTTTCCCCTTCATCCATTCTCCTTCACCCTTTCCCCTTCACCCATTCTCCTTCACTCTTTCCCCTTCATTCTCCTTCACCCTTTCCCCTTCATCCATTCTCCTTCACCCTTTCCCCTTCACCCATTCTCCTTCACCCTTTCCCCTTCACCCATTCTCCTTCACCCTTTCCCCTTCATCCATTCTCCTTCACCCTTTCCCCATCAAACAAGGTCCTATAACTGTGTCAGTGACTCAGAACTCGTGACGGGTTTGCTGGTCCCAAGAGAACAAATGGGGCAGGGGACTAACGAGTCATCTGGTCTCCCCGTCCCTCAGTGCCATCTCATCTCAGAGCCCTAAGATGTCGCTGCTACAAATGAATCAATCAACCCCCCCCCCCCCCCCCCAACTTTCCAGCCTATGTCAATTCCGCCATTGCCATATCTGCAAATCTCATGATTTTCTCTCTGTCGCAGTGTATGCTTCCCAAGGTACTTTTTGTACTGCATGAAATGGAGAGCCGCGGCGTGGACCAATGCTGACCTTCTCATCTGAAATTCTTGACCACAGGCAGAAGCATGTCTGGGAGGTACTTCCTTTTCTTTTGTTCCAAGCATTTCAATGCTCTTTTTTTTCTGTCCCAACCTCTGCGCCACCTCAGAGGCACTGCACCCACGCCGCTCATTCCGACACCCCGTCCACAGCCACAGCCCGGTCCGCCCCGCCGCAGCCCCGGCACCGGCCATCCACAGGGAGCAGTCAATGTCAAGTCGTCAAGAGGCAACCCACCGGAGGACACACTGCACTGCTGCCGAGTCACTTCGGTGGTGTTCAGTGGCGCCTGTTCTGATCTAACATAAGCAGGACACCAGCTACTCTACCAATGCTCTTTTCTTCCCTTGTGTGTGTGTGTGTGTGTGTGTGTGTGTGTGTGTGTGTGTGTGTGTGTGTGTGTGAGAGAGAGAGAGAGAGAGAGAGAGAGAGAGAGAATGGAAAGTGGGGTGAGTTGGAAGTGAGGGGGGGGGGGGTACAGTTGCAAGCATGCACCCGCGACTCACTGCCGTTGAACAACTGTTGTCAGGTTAAGCTGGGTTAAGCCTACCAGTTACATGAAATCAAAGGCAGTCACGGACAACACATCCATCATTACCAGACTGAAGTCTGTCAGTAAGTAAATACGTAGCTGAGGTGTGATAGAGATGAATGGAATGAAGAATTAACTAACTATAAAGTATTTAGTACAGTTGAACTGAAGAAGAACCATGTGTTCCTCAAAATATGAACTGAAATAAGGCCGAAAACATTTCAAAAGAATACTGTGAGTTGACCACGATGATTCTTAAAAAGAATTGTACCTAATATTAGAATCACCCTAATGACCTTTACTCGGTGAGATGACGAGGTGATTGTTTTTAATGAACAAAGATTTTTCTTTCCGTGATCATATTCTTCAAGCCATGGCTCACCTGGATCAGAATACTTCTTCAAAAGGAAAGGGGAAATCTGTATCACTGGTCTCCTAATGTGAGCTGTTTTCAGTCTTCTCGTCTAATTCTGCAAGAAGAAGGGATTTTGTGGTTGGGAAATGTTCCCAGTTGCACCAATCTTTCGTTTACGTAAATTGTAACATGCAAATACAGGTTAATGCAAACACACGACAACTGCTGTATACTACAAAGGAAACCACAGCAAACTTCCTTTGCATCAGTTCTAGGTAGAGACGCCTTCTTACAAATTATGGCACTACATTCCCATGAAATGCATATTTACTTTCAAATTGTCTATACTCTCGAATTCACTAAGGATGAAAAGGCCTAGTCCTGAACAACGACAGAATGCCATATATATTAGGCAGCGTAGATTGCCTTCTTCATTCAGACACTTAATTACGTGCCCCGACTGTAAGACAGATTATTCATTACTTGCTTGTCTCGTGGGAGGTTGCAGTGTGGGCGTGAGAGGGTGAGTCAGAGAGGTCAAGAACTTGACGATAGAGTTATCGTGACTGTGTTTGTCATGAATATTAATTCTTGGATACAGTTACCAAATGTACATAATCAACACTGACATGTGCCATTTGTCCTTGACCTTATGCAGCCAACGATCTTCCACCAACAGATCACTCGTGTTCATCCCTAGAGGACTGAACTGGCGACGGAGACAGGCAATGCTCCGCTGCTGCATCTATAACTGTGTAAATAAGACAAAACAAAGTCGACCTTGTCCAACGTGCTCCACACAATGTCTGTGTCTTTGGAGGCACGGGAAGGGAAGCTCCTTCAATCCCATCCTTCCTACCCATCTGCGCGAGTGCTTGTTCACACGCGCGCACGCACGCAGAGAGAGAGAGAGAGAGAGAGAGAGAGAGAGAGAGAGAGAGAGAGAGAGACAGACAGACAGACAGACAGACAGACAGACAGAGAACACACACACACACACACACACACACACACACACACACACACACACACACACACATGCACAAACAAAAGGCCGTTTTAAAATCTTCAAACAAAGGGACGCACCCCAGACAAGTTTCTGCCCCTGATAAAGCAATTTGCGTGCTAACGCCAGCGCCATGAGGATCGGTCAACGCGCTCAGTTCTCTCGCTTGGGAGATAAGAAAGGTCCCAGATGGCAGAGAAATGCGCTCTGGCAGAGGAGAAAGCACGAGATTTGCAAATCTGACGACGGCAGAGCCTAAAAGAAGTTAGAGGGAAGTTGATGAGTTCATTTGTAGTGGCGACATCTCAGGGCCTAGGTCCTGACTTGGTATTGAGATGTCCAACACGACGAGAGAGAGAGAGAGAGAGAGAGAGAGAGAGAGAGAGAGAGAGAGAGAGAGAGAGAGAGAGAGAGACAGACAGACAGACAGACAGACAGACAGACAGACAGACAGACAGACAGAGACAGAGAGAAAAACGGAAATGGAAACGGAATTTTATTCAATAAAGGCCATAGCCCCATTTGAACGGGGATGAATTCACAATGCTATACAATAATGAACAAAATAAAGCAAGCAAAATCAAAACAAATACCAAATACCGACATGCTGATAATTTTTCCCTTAAGCAGCCAGCGAAGAGCAGTAAATGAAACCAAACGAAAGTGTGGGGAGGAAAAAAGTTGCTGAAAAACTAAAGACATTATGCAAATAGTATAAAATGTAGGGGACAATCTTTGAGCCTACGCTTGAGGATCCACCCAAGCAACTTTTTTCCTCCCCACACTTTCGTTTGGTTTCATTTACTACTCTTCGCTGGCTGCTTTGGGGGTGCTATTGGATTCTTTTTTGCACCCTTGGTGGTGAGAACACCACAGTATTATGGACTGTGGTGTGTCTCTATTTGACGCCAGGAGCGCAGACACAACCAGCCGTGTCTCCCTGATGAGTTCCGATCCAGCGGACGAAAGGCCTCGGAGCAGGCAATAAAAATATATCTGCCTTCAAAAGGGATTGCGATGGTTCCCTTATGCAGCTAGTGAAGAGTTTTCATATCTGTAACATATTTTCTTAATTTCATGTTCCCAGTTTCTCCATCTTCAAATTCGCCCCCCCCCCCCCCCTCCTCCTTAAGTCCAAATCTTTGCCAAGTCATTATTATGAAGATAGTTCAGTTGTTGGCCTGCGCTTGTGTTTTCCCCCACTATTAGATTGTTCGTCTATGTATTTGTCTGACTTCATTCAAGTTTAAAAGGCTGTGCCAGTCTTGAATAAAAGTTACTCTGTGTTAGGTTTTCTTATGGGAGCAAAAAATACCCAACTTGTTTACTGTTTATCGTTTACTGTTCCCTGCCTCATTTCATTTCCGATTTTCTAACAGAATTAAAAAATGTTATAGTATACCTGAAAGAAAGCCAGGTGCCGGTAGAAATGTTTTCAAACTGCATATGCATCCCTTCTTTGTTCAGAACTGCACAGAAGAACTGGAAACCGTTTACTTTAGGCGGCCAGTATGATATACTTCATGCTTTGGTTTAAAGTAGCATCGGAACAAAGTGAACACTGACATTTAAAGTATGCTCACTGAAAAAAAACATACTTCGCACCTTCGCAAATATATCATCTCATGACTTCACTGGTTAAATAATTTTATAAGGGTTGCATTAAAACTAGGTGCAATTACGTATAGTTAGATACATTTATCATCAACATCCTTACATTCTCCTAAAGTGTTTATGTTCTAATTTCAAGCCAGATTTCATGAAAGCGAGTAAGTGCCAAAGGTTATTCTCTCCAAGCCAACTGGGTACGTACGTAAAAGTCAGTTATTCATACTGTCATGAATCTTTCACTTTGATTTTACGTTTCTCTGTTCCTGTAAAACTTCAGTTATTTTCTAATTTACTTGATTACTTACCTATATACCTCCTTCCTTCCTTCCTTCCTTCCTTCCTTCCTCCCTTCATTTCTTTTATACTTTACTGACTCATATGGCTGGTTGCAAAGGTTTTCTATTTTTGTGGTTGATGCAGTGCTGGTTGCAAAGGTTTTCTATCTTTGTGGTTGATGCAGTGCTGGTTACAAAGGTTTTCTATCTTTGTGGTTGATGCGGTGCTGGTTTACAAAGGTTTTCTATCTTTGTGGTTGATGCGGTGCTGGTTGCAAAGGTTTTCTATCTTTGTGGTTGATGCGGTGCTGGTTTACAAAGGTTTTCTATCTTTGTGGTTGATGCGGTGCTGGTTACAAAGGTTTTCTATCTTTGTGGTTGATGCGGTGCTGGTTTACAAAGGTTTTCTATCTTTGTGGTTGATGCAGTGCTGGTTACAAAGGTTTTCTATCTTTGTGGTTGATGCGGTGCTGGTTTACAAAGGTTTTCTATCTTTGTGGTTGATGCGGTGCTGGTTGCAAAGGTTTTCTATCTTTGTGGTTGATGCAGTGCTGTTTACAAATGTTTTCTATCTTTGTGGTTGATGGAGTGCAAATGTAAGGTTCATTTTTGTTTTCGCATAATTTATTAATTGACTTATTGGTTGTTTGATTGCTCGATCGATTGATTGATTAATTGATTGCCACACTGGCCAAAACTCCGGAGGTGACTTAATTTAATGTAGCAATACATGCTTGTTCCTTGTTCTTTGTTTCTAAACTTTCACATACGCCCTTTCAGTCATTGAATCCTCTCTGATTTAATGGATGTGAATTTTTCTTTATTTCAAAAAGAGTTCACTTTAAAAATGTATAATTGTTCAAGTTCGCTCTTTTATGTTCATCAGAATATGCAGATGCATCTCATTTCAAAACACATCGTGGGTTTGATTTTGTGTGTTGTTTATTTATCTTATTTCATTTCATATCTTTTTGTCGTTTGATGTGTATTCTTTTATGTTTTCTATTTATGCGGACTCCTCTCTCTCTCTCTCTCTCTCTCTCTCTCTCTCTCTCTCTCTCTCTCTCTCTCTCTCTCTCTCTCGGTCGAGGCCGCCTGCCCTCGGGTCACGCCTGCATACATCCTTATAGTGTACGGCGGGCCGTCCTGTGGGTCTGGAGCCTATAATCAGCTCGCTGTACAGAATGTCTTTTGGGAGGCCACCGTCGTCCGTGCAGTTGACGTGGCCAAGCCAGCGCAGGCATATCTGTGTCACGAGTCTTCTGAGGCAGCGCAGGTGGAAGGCGTTCAGTCTGCGTTCTTGTCGAAAAAGCTGTACGCACTTAAGAACTCTTCTTTTAGTATATCTTTTAAGTTATTCCATAGTCATGTCATATTGTACAGTGTATTCTGAAAGATGGGATCTTGACATTACTGCCATCCACTCTGAATTAATACATTTGTTTGCTTTAAAGAAGTTTCTTGGCATTGACAGGCGAGCACCTAACGATTTTGCTTATGGTGAAGCCAATATATTCCCTATAAGATGTGTCCACTATTGACTGACCCCACAAAGCCTACAATAAGTTACATTACATGGATACCGGACGAAACAGCAATCGTATAATTTACGTTTGTTGTTTTTTTTCATATGGGTTTCGGTTTGCTTAGATTAATCAAGGTGTTGGAAATGTGCATGTAGAAAGAAACTCGTGGAAAGCGTGGCAGCAGAGGGTCCTCAGAAGAGAAGCCCCCTTCAAGCAAGTGTTTCGGCCCTTATCTCCTGACACTCTAGGGGGGTTGGTCCACACCCGGTTCATGACTCCGGATGTCCCTCTGCTGCCCCCCCCCCCCCCTTTTTTTTCCCCATCTTGGGACGAGCCATGGCTGGGATTCGAACCCATGACCCTCTGGACATGCTCAATTTCCACTTAATGACTCGCGCTCTAACCACTGAGCCACAGGGACACCTGATATTTGCAGGGAAGTTAAGCCTTATGAAGTTCACTTTTGTTCCTCCTTGACCAGATCCAGCTTGAACACCTCTCTGCCGCTTCTGCCATTGCTTTCAGGGCTCTGGTTTTTTCCTTCCCTGCAACTGAGGCTGTATGCAGACGTTCCTACAAACCCCCTAGCTCCAATTTCTGCAGTGAGTACTTTGACCTGATAGTTTTCTCTCCTCAGGCTGTTTGCCAGATCAGCATACTTTTCAGTCTTTGTAGATTTGAGCTGCCTCCATTCTGTTCTCATATGGCACCGTGAGCTCGATCATGATCAGCTGCTTGGTTGACTTAGAGTGGACTACTATGTCTGGTCTCATGCCACTCTTGCTGACGATCTCTGGGTGACTCTTCCATTCTGGGAGGTCTGCAGTGCACTCCCAGTCATCTGCCCCGTCCAGCAGACTCTGCCTGCGTGTTTCGAGTGGCACTGTTGTTCTTGGCCATGGTTTGCTGCCTCCTGCCGTGAAGAATGTTGCGGGTGCTTTTGGAGTCCTGATTTTCCCTTTTGTGGTGTTGGTACTAGCCCAGACTACTTGTACAATCTCTTTGAGTACTTGGTTGTGCCTCCATGTGTACCTTCCTTGAGCCAGGGCTACTTTACATGAGCTTAGAACATGCTCCACTGTTTGTTTTTCATGGCAGAGGGGGCATGCAGGATCGTCTGTTTTCCCCCACTTCACCAGGTTTGCATTTGAGGGCAGAAGGTCATATGCAGATCTGAGAATGAAGCTGATCCTGAGAGGGGCCATGTGCCAAATGTCATTCCAAGTGAGACTTCTTTGGGATGCATTCTCCCACGTTGTCCATTGCCCTTGCTGGCTCTGCTGGACTGCTTTTTGGAGTCTTTTTTGGTCTTCTTCTTTTCTCATCTCCTGAATCATCATGTCTCTTTTGGCTTTTCCTTTGGCCTTTGACCACCATTCAGTTTTGGTCACCCCTAGTCCTTGTCTGTTGGTCTGTGTGTGTCCTGTTATTTCTCTGATCTTGAGACTTTCTTTTGCAGAATCCATCGCCTCTTGAACTTTCCATTTTCTGCCTGTCTTCAGCTGGGGCTTGACTGCTTCTACCACCTTGTCTCCTGAGTCCTCCAGCATGCTTTGAAGTATGATCTTCCCTGCTTTGTATTCCTCCAGGATGGATTTCAGTGGTAGTTTCAGATTCTATCTCTTCTTTCAAGTCTAAACTTAAAACCCATCTATTTTCTCATAATTAGTCAATGCTGTGGGGAGGGGGGGGGGGGTACAACCTAACTCATAGCCGTCTGAGCCTTTTCAAATGTAGCGTATGTGTATGTTCTCTATTATATGTATTTGTTGTATGATTGAACGTTATAGGATTAAGTTTTTGTAGTGATATTTGA
Organism: Conus canariensis; assembly: GCA_033310375.1. Taxonomy (NCBI): domain Eukaryota; kingdom Metazoa; phylum Mollusca; class Gastropoda; order Neogastropoda; family Conidae; genus Conus; species Conus canariensis. Next base: position 6,903 of record JAMYXO010002451.1, on the reverse strand, counting down.
AGAATAAGTGAATGTCACACTGGTAGGATTAGGATTTGTTAGTTATTGTAGTAATAGTATTTGTAGTTGGGTGTAAGGTGTATTATTGTATATGAGAAGGGTGAATGCAGTATGACTTTGTAAAGCGCTTAGAGAAATTCGTTTGATTAAGCGCTATATAAGAAATCATTATTATTATTATTAGTTTCAGCTTTGCTTGGCGACAGTACAGCGCTATGTCAGTCAGACAGGGTGGGACACCAAGGCATTTCCTTGTGAACTTGTTAATTTTGGCTTCCATTGCCTCCACTATGCTGGTGCAGATGTCGTATATCATCAGAGGCCATAGGAGCTTTGGTATCAGCATGAACTGCAGACACCAGACCTTGTATTTGCCAGGGAGCCCACACTGGTCAATGGTCTCCAAGCCTTCCGACATCTGCTTGGTTTCTTTTGCTCTTTGTGTGACTTTCAGCGTATCATCATACCATCTTCCAAGGCTCTTGACTGGCTCTTCTGTGACTGTTGGAATGGCCTGGTTGGCAACACTGAAGACCACAGATTCGGCCACTTTTCCTTTCCTCAGTGAGAGACTCCGTGATTTCTTTGGCTTGAACTTCATTCTGGATGAGGCAACTATGTCGTCCAGCCTCTCCAGCACATGACGTGTCTCGTCTTCTCTGGATGAAATCACTGTAGTGTCATCCATGAAGGCCTTGAGAGGGGGCATCTTGTATCCATCGCCAAGGTCTGTTTGTCTCGCGTTGTTTGTTGCTGCTTTCAAGATGAGTTCCATTGCCAGCACGAACAGTATTGGGGAAATTGCACAGCCCATTGCAATGCCCACTTCGAAGTTGATCCAATCTGTTGTGTACTCCTTGGTAGAGAACCGCATTGAGAAGCCATTGAAGTACTTCTTGAGCATGTCGCGGATGTTCTTTGGCACATGGTACATCTTACGAGCCAACTGTATCATCTCATGGGCACAGATCCATATGCGTTTGCCAGATCAAGCCACACTACGTCCAGGTCTCTTTTTTCTGTTTTTGCTTTTTGGATTGCGTCCCAGATCATTGTGGCGTGTTCTACACAGCCAGCCACGCCTGGGATGCCACCTTTCTGGACTGACACATCCAAGTACTTGTTTTCCATCAGGTACTTGGTCAGCCTTGCTGCCATGACAGAGAAGAAGATTTTCCCTTCGACATTCAGTAGTGATATTGGCCTGAACTGGCTGATGTCACTTGAGTTTTGCTCTTTGGGGATGTACACACCATCTGCCGTCATCCACTGGCCGCTGATCTTCTGGTTTCTCCAAGCCGATCGCAGCAGCCTGTGGAGCCACTCCAGCACCTTGGGACATTTCTTGTAAAGCTGGTAAGGTATTCCGTTTGGCCCTGGTGATGATTTGGCTCTGGCTTTGTCGACCACCTTCTTGATTTCCGCCAACGTTGGAGGCTTGCCATTGAACTGTTCCTCAGGGTTGGTTGGCCACACCAGACCTTGAATGTCGAGTGGTGCTTTGCTCTGTGAGTCTGTGAGTATGTTTTCCTCAGATGCTGCTCAAGAACTCCTTTGTCCACACTTAGGGTCCCAGATTTTGGCTGCTCAAACAGTGTTCTGGCAAACTGGAAGGGGTCTCTGAAGAAGCGCTCTTGTGTCTTCTTCTTTTTTGCTCTTCCTCTTCCTCGCAGATTCCGCTTTGCTGAGGGCGCTGTGTTTTTCTTTCAGGGCTTTCCACAGTTTTTCCAAGCCTTGTTTTTCAGCTGGCAGTGGGGTCTTCATTTGCTTCTTGATGTTTTTCTTTTGGACCCTGATCTTGTCCATCTTTTCTTGGCGTCTGGATTTCTTTGGAGGTGTTTTCTCTTTGGGTAGTTTTGCTCCATAGGCGTCTCTACATGTGGCATACACAATGTCCCCATATGTGGCTAGTTTGTGTTCCAGGGTGGTTTTCCCTATCAGTGCATCGAGTCTTTGTACGATTTTTGTATCCAGTTTCTCCCAATCTTCAGTTTCGTTTGCTCGTGGCAGGTTGAGTTTCAGGCGCCTGCCATCGAGGGCCTGTGCAAATTCCTCATCCGAATCAACAGCGTGGATGTCCTTGGCACTGTGGTTTAAATCCTGGCCTTGGTCTTCCGACATCTTATCTGCTGATAGAGTGCGCTGCTGCTCATTCAGATGAGTCTTCACACATCCCATCTTTGTTCTGTGGATCTTCATGCCACGGGTGGTAGCGAAACGCTTTCCACAGACACATGGATATTCCATTTGGTCCATGTTCATAGTCCGTTTGGGATTTGCAGTCGTGATTGGTTGAGCACCGATGCATGAATTTATCTCTCTTTTTCGTCAATGATTGATTGTCGGTGGTTGAAATACTCTGACCATATCCAGAATTGTGAAAGATTTTAATTCTATAGAAATCATTGTAGGCTGCGTAATCTGATGCCATCTTTAATCCTTGATATGAATAGATATTTAATATTCATTACAACAAAATTTAGACTTGGTATTTTATATATTACTGTCCATCATTATACATACAAAAGCGTCAATAGCAATGATTTATTTTGTTCATTGTACAAAGAATCTCAGGAAAACTGGTTACATTTTGTTCTCTGTTGCCCTGCTCTTAGGAATATTCGGAAATTCTTCGAGCATAAATATTACAGGCAACCTTCTTTATTCAAATTGGTCCTGTTGATGTCTTCATATTCTACAGAAGACGTTCGAAATTTCTCTTTGTTTTTATAGAGGGCATTTAAGCTGAGAGAAATAGCTGCTTCATGAGAATAATCGCACATCATTATTAACCTTCATGACCCATTCTATGATTTTTACTTGATATGTTTTATTCGGTGCCGTTTTGTTCTTTTGTAAAACATTCACACATCCCTTCATTAAGCGCCAAGGCCTATTAATGAACAAACTATCCGAATCTCCCTCTCTTTCTCTCTCTCTCTCTCTCCTCTCTCTCTCTCTCTCTCTCTCTCTCTCTCTCTTACAGTCGCAAAGAAATCATCATTCATCATCAGCATCACCGTCATCAACACCATCATCATCATCATCATCATCATCATCAAGAGAATGTTTAAATCCGCCTTCTTGGCCAGCAATCTTATTTTGCCCGCAAACCCCACTTTTCACATAATCAAATTTCCTCAGCCAAAAAAATAGCTAAAACCCTACAAAATTAAACAAATCTAATCGCGTGAAAGTGGGGTTTGCGGGCGAAATAATTTTCCTGCTCTAGAACCGCACATTTAAACATTCTCTCTGATTAACTAACAGGCACTGTGTTTGGTGGGACAACTTGCAACTCTTCGCGAACAAACGATCTTTTAGGGGCAGGCTTTTTAGACGTAGTGGCGCCGCTAGAAGAAAGAGTCTCTCTTAAATAATACACAGGAGGGGTTGTTTTCATAATTCTTTCAACTTCATATACGTCTACGCTCCGTATAGGGTCTGTGGCTCTAATTCTAACATCGCCCTCTGCCTCTCCAGGCGCATACAAGTATCTTACTTTTAGTCCAAAAGGCAAGAGTTTCTGATTGCCCCGCGCATCTTCAGTAATGCTAATTTTTTTTAATTTGATCGCGTTCACTGGCTTAAGGCCTGTTGCTTTAAATTCTTCATTGTTCATGGCGCGTAAGACTGCTGGCAATCTCCTAACCCATTCTGTGTTGCGCGTCCTGTCCATAAGGTCTCTGTGGTATTGATAGGTAAACAGGCGCTCAGCTAGATTCTTATTAAAGTTTTCTACTAGAGCCTGGGAGCGATGGTTGCCTGGGATCCCTCTCCTAACTGTAACCCGATGTCTTAAAAACAGTTGGTTTACAGCTCCTTTAAACTCTTTCCCATCATCAACCTGGATCAACCTAGGATACTTTAATGGACCTCGCATGTATATTTGTTGTAAAGCCACAGCCACAGCAGTTGAGCTTTTATCCGTTAAAGGCTCAGCATCTTTATACCTTGAAGCCATGTCAACAACTGTAAGAGCATACTTAAACTTTTTTCTTCTAACTTTGTCATGTGGAAGATACAGCAAGTCCATCTGGTGGGTGTCATTAGGAACTGAGTTAACAAATCGAGGCCTTATTATTCTTTTTGGGGCAGGCAGATATATTTGCCAGATCGCTTGTTTTGAAAGCCAGTCTTTCGCTTCTGATTCAGGCACCCTAGCAGCTTTACTCAGTTTATCAATAGCAGCCTTTCCTTTCCAATACCCTCTAGGAGAATAATATATTTTGTACTTTGTATCGTCCATAAGAAGGGACTGTTTTTTATTACATTTTTAACAATGTTTTTAGATTGAATATGCAAGAAGAAAGATTGCTCCCATAGCACCTATAATAAAGCCTATTTCTACCATTTTCTGATCCTCAGATGGTTCATAAAAGTCAGACAGCTCTGGCGGTGACGATGTTAGAAACTTCTTTCCTGTCACTAAGTAATATTCATTCATTGCTTCATCAACGTCTGTAAATGTGTGCTCTGCATGTCCCTGCTCTCTTAACTTTTTATTAATAAAGTCTAAGTGAGCAATTCTCCTTTTCTCGTAAGCGTCTCTTGCCTTAGCTAACTCTTCCATTGCCTTGTTATGGCGTTCTCTCTCTTCATCAGACCGCAATTTACTAAACATATAATTGCTGCCAGAGAAAGCCAGCGCATTAACAATAGCTCCTCCCACCATCAGAACTAATCCGGACATCTCTTTATAAATGAATGAATCTTTTTTATAAATCAATCTTTTTTATAAATCAATCTGCCTAAATGCATTAATCTTTCTATGCATTGATGTTTTCTGGGATAATTCCCTGTGTAACAAGAAAGTCTTTTGAGGCAATCCCTGCAGTTATTACAGCTATAACCTTAACAACATCCTCAATGTCTAACCTTCCTAGATCAGCCGGCCTCATTTTAAACATGTTTTTTGCTAACATGCTATATCCTATACTAAGACCGCCGATTACAGCAGAGTGGTAAATAGTATTGATGATCTTTGCAGTGCTCATATTTTTTATTAACTAAAAAAATAATTAAAATAATCATAATATGAAAGACTGTCTATGTGCTTTTTAATCAGATAATCTTTTGTTGCTAGAGCTAAAAATAAGGTTGTAACTAGTTTCGGCGAATCTTCTATCTTTCCCATGTTGGGTGGTTTTATTCTTAACAAACATTTTGCTAGAGTTGAATAAACTATAACACCGACAATGGGCACTGCATAATTAACCAGTGTTAAACTCATGGTTTTATTATTTTTATTGTTTTTTTAAAAAGAGTTTTAAAATGGATTGCGACGAGCTATTAATGTGTGAGGAGGCAGCAGACCTCTGTCATAAAGAAAGATTATACTCGCTGGCTGCATGTGGGAAAACCAGGCAGTATTTAGGCGTTGAACTAAGTATCGAACAGATTCAGCAATTGTCTACATCAGACGTTGAGAAGTATTACGCCAGGTACGAAGCACAGCTAGGATCAAAAATGGTTAGATCGGTGGGACAGACAATGATTAGTTTATATGCTAAGTTAGTAGGCAAGATAGCGCCGATTGATTCAGAAGAAGATTTAAAATATGACTTAACACAAGATCCGGTTTTAACCAAGTCCCTAGAATCTCTTGCATGTGACATGTATTATAGATTTGGGACGTTGTTATGTCCATTCATCATGGGATTAATTACTTTTAATCATATTAATTTTAATCATATTAATTTTAATCAGACTAAAAAAAATGAGCGAGCAGGAGAAGACTCCACAGGAGCAGAATGCCCCACAGGCGAGTGTCCCACAAGTGAGTGCCCCACAAGTGAATCCACAACTGAGTGTCCCACAAGTGAGTAGTGTTACTAAGTCTAAAAGTGCTGGGCGTGTTGAGGCCGGTCGTAAACTAGCTGAATGGAACAGACTGCAAAAAGCAAACCAAGCAGCAAAACAAAAATTATTAGATAGTAATACAACATCAGCACCAGCACCGCCACCGCCGCCAACAACACAATCAAACTATAAGATGTATTATTATGTGCTGGGGAGTATTGTTGTTGGTGGAGGGCTTTTAGCATACAAGCGCCTAAAGCCATACTTAGCAGCAAAGTCACAAACCCCCACAAAAACAGTAAAGGAACCAGCTTCTGCAAAAAAAGTACAACCTCCTGCTGTAGACCCATTTTTAATAAATTAGTTTTTTAATGTGTTGTTAAGTACTGGTTAAGTACAAGCTAAGTACTGGTTAAGTCAGTTATAACAAGTTAAGTGTAAGTAAAGCGCAAGTTAAGTGCAAGTTAAGTGCAAGTCATGTTAAGTACTAGTTAAGTTCTTAAGTAAAGATCTTAAGTTAAGTACTAGTTAAGTTCTTAAGTAAAGTACTAGTTAAGTACTAGTTAAGTTCTTAAGTAAAGATCTTAAGTTAAGTACTAGTTAAGTCGGCCAAGTCGATTCTCCAGTGGTCTATAGCGTATGAAAACTCGGGGTTAACGGAAGTTCGCTTGCTATTGGTAGAGTCTAGCGACTTCTTATTAACAGCGGTTGTGTTTACTTGATGAAGAGTAGAGCGCAGATTAACATTTGTGTGATAAAATACTTTGCGTTCAAAGAGAGCCTGCTTGTAGTCGTCGTGACTTTTTTTTTTTTTTTTGACAACTTCTTTACCTATGCCCTTAGCTTTCTTCATTACAGAAGTCTGGGTAGCAATACTATACATCTTTGCCCGTAAGCCAACATATTCTTGTATAATTGTCCCATTAAGTTCATCCTTCATCTTTCCAATCACTTTCTTGTTTACAGTTGAATGTAAAGGCGAATCTTTGGGGTAGTCACATGTGTCATACCACCCATCAGCTCCTTTGGCTACTTCTATTTCCATATCTTTGTAAAAGTCTTCTGTTGGAATGTCCATAATAAAACTATCAGTGTCTGTGT
>JAMYXO010002450.1:12500-23758 GCA_033310375.1 Conus canariensis | reverse complement strand
ACACACAGCGTCACACACAGGGCACAACAACACACCCTCCCCCCCCTCGCTCGACTCTTCTCTCTCTCCTCCTCTCGTCCCTCTCGTCCTCTCTCACATTCCTCAATCTCTCTCTCTCGTCTCAGAGAAAAAATCTTACACAGAGAAAAATCTGCGCTGGCCGCCGTTACGGGGCGAGAGCTTGAGGTTACCTGTTTTCCCATTGGGACCCGAGGTGTTATTTCTGATGACAAAGTAGACGTTCCTCCTCCCGGTGGGAAAACGAAAAATTCTGGGGAGAAACCAGCGAACAAGATCTACGACAGCTTAGTGTAGTCCTGCAAGTTAGGCCAACGAGAATCGACTGGAGGCGAGTGCAGCACACTGTATTTGTTGCCGCCACGAGGAGAACAAACAAACAAACAAGCAAGCAACCAAAAACATTCTCTTGTTGAGATTCTTCTTCTTCTTCTTCTTCTTCTTCTTGAAAAACCTCAGTTTTTTCTTTGTTCATCTTTTATAATTTTCCTATCTTTTACTGTTCAAAAATTCAGTTTATTTCTTTGTATCCTTTTTTGTAGTTGTTTTGTCGTATATTTCTTTCTTCCCTTTCTTTCTTTCTTTCTTTATCTTTCTTTCTTTTGTTTATTTTATTTTGTTGTTGTTGTAGTTTTGTTTGTTTTCTTTTGTTTCCTTTTTGTTTGAATAACACTTGTCTCGTGGTCCTCTTTCATTATTTTTTGTACTTCATTGACATTTCGGTTTCTATGTTTATTCTCATTTTGCTTTTGTTTTGTTGTCTATTTTTCTCTTCTTTGAAAACATGCTCATCGTAATCTATTCCTTCTGTACTTTTCTCTTCTTGTTGTAATTGAAAATTTCTGGTTTGTCTTTGCAACCTCGACCCAGCAGACCTGAGACAAGCAGCTTCAGTCCGGTCAGCTGGCGGTCCACCATCAAGGCCGGCATCAAGCAAGCAGAGCAGAGCAGAGAGGGATGCCCAGTGGGAAGAAACACAGGATGCCGCCGCGCAGATGGGCAAAGGAATGGCGTCGCACCACAGACAACTGATGACGGAGACTTCACACCTGCAGACAACTGCAACAGAGACTTCCGCACTGAGATCAGGTCTCTTAGCCATCAGCGGGCCTGCAACTCCACAACTGACTGATCCATGGCGCAACACCATTTGTCTCCCAGACAGATGGATGGTAACTGTGTGTCATTTATGCCGTTTGTTTTGGTGGCCATTTCTTCTTTTGTTTGTTGATGTCTGTCTTTCTTTATATCTATCGATCTTTCCTGCTTTCTTTCTATCCTTCCCAGTCTTCTGTACTCCCTTTCTTCATTCTATCTTTCTTCCTCTGTGTGTGTGCGTGGTGTTGTGTGTGTGTGTGTGTGTGTGTGTGTGTGTGGTGTGAGAGTGAGTGTGTGTGTGTGTGTGTGTGTGTGTGTGTGTTGTGTGTGTGTGTGTGCGTGTGTGTGAGTGTGTGTGTGTGTGTGTGAGTGTGTGTGTGTGTGTGTGTGTGTGTGTGTGTGTGTTTGCAGGTGCGTATATGTATGAGTGTGTGTGTCATCAGCAACACAGTGAGGCAGACCAACAGGCCTGGTGAGGCAAGGAACTGACACAAAGTTGGTGCTTTCTGTGTAGCTTCCGTGTTCTCTGCTCGCCGTCCGTGTTAAAGCATTCCAACATATTCATAGACTATGGACGACAGCTTCAGAACCAAGGTATAATATGAAACATGTCACGCCGGATAATGTTTTGTCGCTGTATGACATTGTTGGTGATTAAAAATCGGAGATGAATCCACTGTGAAGGCGTTTGTGTCCATTTTTCTCTATTGCAATGAGAAACACCAAACAGCATGAACTATTTTTGTCATGACTGAACAGCAGGCGTTTCAGTCTGTTCACACCTGTAGATGTGATTCTCCAAGACTGTATCTGAGCGGAGAACTTGGTCTTTGAAAAGCAGTACCAAACACATTTGGCTTTCCTCCTCGCCTGGCTGTCGACATGACTCTGGATACGGTTTTCGATGGCAAAAATACTCTGTGGAAATGGACCAGTAATGTCAATACATTTTCAGTTGTATTTATCATGGACATAGAGTCATAAACAACATTGCCCGATCGGGAAGTCTGAATTTCGTAGAGTGACAATTAGCGCACAACTCTGACAATGACACAAAGTGGAACGAAGAAGACGACTGTTCCAGACAGATCGGCATCGTCAGTCATGACGTAGAGTCGCAAACTTGTACGGAAAAGATCGTAGGAATGCGATCCACGAAATGACAGCTTACGCAATTGACTTGGAATGAACGTTTTCGGATTCGACAGTTTTTTTTCACAAACGTTTGGCAAATCAAGACGTAGTCCAGGTTTGGTCGGCGGAAGATGAAAAATGGCGCCAAAATTGATTGTGCGAGAAACAGTTTAGGGAAAATATGGGCTTTTTGGTCCAAGGTATAAAAGTACATTCATTGTTGCGATTTTAGCGATGTATATATAGTAATGATATAGGTTCCGAGGCACTTATGTTAAAGAGTTTTCACACAAAACAATCCAGATTCATCAATCAAGGGAGGTAAGGGGGAAGGTAACTCCTAAATAAACCATTTCAACTGGCGGGTGATCGATGAAAAATGACGCCAAAATCGATCGTGCAAAATGCCAGTTTAGTTTAGAAAATATAGGCTTTTTGGTCCAACACAGTCATAAAGAATCAAATACATTCATTTGTGTGACTTCAGCGACATAGACATAATGATATAGGTCTGAGGCATTCCCATTTGAAGGAGTTGACCCGAACTAATCCGAGGTTGATCAATCAGGGGAGGTAAGGGGAAAGGTAACTCCCGAACAGACCATTTCATCTGCTGATGGTCACCACGAGAGATGTGCCCATTTTGAGCACCTGGCTACGTAGACCTTCACTTGCTGATTTTTATTTGTCAGTTGTTCCTGCTGATATTAGTTCTCTCTGAAACACATTGCTCTCTGTGGATTTGTTGTGGCTAAGGCTGTTGTGATGAACTAAAGTGTTTTTTTTGTGTATGGGAGAGCGTCATTAATGAGCAGCGTGGCGAAAATGCACAGAACAATGACACGTAACAATAGCAACAGCAACCATCACAGTAACAATATCAGTCACCACCACAAGATAAAGGTTCAACGGAACTAAATTGTTCCTCTTTTTGACACCCCCCCCCCCCCCGCCCCTTCCAGCTCCCCTCTTCATATTTATTGTCCATACTCATTCTCTCTGATTCAATACAATCGGCTTTATGTTCACTCCATTTGTAGACCTTTTCGTGCGTTTCTTTTGTGCGCACGAAGTGAATCGATGTTGAAAAAACAACGAAAGAAACCTTGAAAAAAAAAACAACAAGAAACAAAAAACAAAAACAAAGGGCAGTAATTCTTGCAAGAAAACAAAGGGCAATAATTCGGTTGGGGTTGATCAGGAATATCTTCATTGGAATCGCTCTTTGTGGGATTGAATCACGCCTTTTCTTTCAAAACAATAAAAGGACTATGCCGCTTAACAAACAAAACAAATGACATAAAAAAACGCGACGCGTACGAAGAAGCACAGTAACTTTGGCCCCATCATGATGAAAAAAAGTGAGTGAGTGCTCGTTTTTTGTGTTGAATGGTCCCAAATGGTGTTTCATGTTGCCTGAGGAACAAGACACAAGAGGTCTGGAAAGGCGTCGTGTTTGTCTTGTCATTGGTTTGTCCAGTGGGTGTAGTCATTTCTCTTGGAACTAGGTTTCTATTTCCGCCTGCAGTCCCTCCCCCGACTCCTTCCCTCCCTTCCCCACCCCTGCATGATGGTATGACAGTAGTGACGTCAGTGTGAGCACAACACCTGTGCTGGCTCCTGATCCCCTTTACAGTTGGAGGTGGAAGGCATTGGGGTACAGGCCGTGACCTGTGCAATGACCCTCTGCTACACAGGATTTTCTCTGATAGTTGATTGTACTGGGCTCCAAACTGATGTGGTCTGGCAGTATCAGATGTTATCTGGGCAGAGGTGGGACGCATCCACATCTGGGGGTGGGAATGCACCCTGCCCCCAAACAGTACATAGCTCAGTCTATGCACCGGTACACCTAACGTATCCGTTTGGCCCAGGAGTTCCATTGAATAACCAACATACTCCGTTTTCTGCAATGGTGTAGCCTGGGGATTGAACAGACGGCGTATAAGCGTATCCATTTTGAGTTGGAAGGTTGCCATGCAACATTATGTGTGTGCGTGCGTGTGTGCGTGCGTGTATGTGTGTGTGTGTGTGTGTGTGTGTATGTGTGTGTGTGTGTGTGTGTGTGTGTGTGTGTGTGTTTGATTCGGATATCCATTGCAGACAGACCAAAATTCAACAAATAAACTTTTAACTCTTTCGATTTAGAAATTCTAATTTATTCCCTTGGCGGTATAAGCCAATGTTTTTGATAGATTTCTTTTTTCGCGCAATCAGCGAATTACAAATAAACGAAAGAAAACTTTTCTATTCAACATGCTGACCATTCGGACAAGGGAAGTAATTCCATTCCTTGGCGGAATAAACTAATATTTCTAACCGTGAACTGACTTAAATGGATTCATTTTGCGCCCAGTAGTTACAAGAAGAGAAGTGACTGACTGCTTGTTCTTCGTTTCGAATTGTCCCAAATGTTGGTTAATCTTGCCTGAAGAAGAAGGCCAAAAGAGGTCTCGAAACGCTTCATTTTTGTTTTGTCATTTGTTTCCTCCTCCCCCCCCCCCCCCCCCCCCACCCCCCCCCCCCCCCCCCTTTTTTTTTTTTTTCTTCTTCTTGTCCAACGTACGGAACAGTCATTTCTGTGTTAGGTTTGTGTTAGTTTTTTGCCTGCAGTCACCTCACTTTCTTTTTTTTTTTTTTTTTTTTTTTTTTTTTGTGCGCTCAGTCAGCAAAGATTGCACAAACACTACAGAGTTCATTTTAACCACACAGAGTAAAATGGTGAAATATATGGCCCAAAGACAATGCCACTAATGGTTGGTGTTGATCTCACAGGAATGCATGGTCATTTAGAGAATTTATTAGAAATGAAATCACTTTCTATTGAAAAAAAAATGTTGACCATTTTCAGACAGGGGAAATAATTTTTATTGATTCAGAACTTCTAATTCCTTCCCTTGCTGTATATATAGTGTATCTACGCGTGAACTGCATTAAAGGGAGGAGGATATAGATTCTTGCCAGTACCTTTTTTTTTTTTTTTTTTTTCAATTTCTTGTTGTTGCTATTTTGCTGTCTTTAAATCACACTGTGGAAGAGAGACCCGCAGATATGAGTTCGGTCACGGAAAGGGAAATAACTACAAAAGAATTATAGTTGTATACTCCGACATACGAACAGGTACAAATATATGCAGCTACAGACGCACGTATGTATGCACGTGCCCGCGCGCTTGCGCGCGCACACACGCGCGCACACACACACACACACACACACACACACACACACACACCACACACACACACACACACACACACATACACGCACGAACACACGCACACACACACACACACACACACACACACACACACACACACACACACACACACACACACACACACACACAATCGTAGAATAAGAAAGATTGTAAGCGCTACTCTTGAATGAATGATACGACACACAAATCAAGGTTTGTTTGTTTGTTTGTTTGCTATATCTGTTATCATATGAAAACTTTTTTTTTGTAGCAATGGGAGATAGACGCAATCAATTATTACGAAAATAGCACAGAGAGAGAGAGAGAGAGAGAGAGGAGAGAGAGAGAGAGAGAGAGAGAGAGAGAGAGAGAGAGTAGCAAAGGTCAGATCTTGGATGCACCCTTTCAACCAGTTTATGAATCCAAGCAAGCAACCAAAAACATTCTCTTGTTGAGCTTCTTCTTCTTCTTCTTGAAAAACCTTCAGTTTTTCTTTGTCCGTCTTTATTATTTTTCCTACATTTTACTGTTCATAAATTCAGTTTATGTCTTTGTATCCTTTTTGGAGTTGTTTTGTCGTATTTTCTTTCTCCCTTTCTTTCGTTCTTTTCTTTTTTTTTTTTTTTTTCGTTTTTATTTGTTTGTGTTTTTTGTTTTGTTTTGTTTTGTTTCTTTTGTTTGAAAACTTGCTCGTGTCCGTCTTTCATTATTTTTGTACTTCATTGACCATTTCTATGTTTATTCTATGGGTTTTTGTCTATATTTTTTCTGTGTTTGGGCTATGCCTTGTCAATTTTTGCATTGTTTTGCTGTCTATTTTTCTCTTCTTTGAAAACATCCTCATCGTGTCTATCTTTCGTTCTTTCTGTACTTTGTTTTTTATTGTTGTTATTGAAAATTTCAGTGTTTGTCTTTGGCAACCTCGACCCAGCAGACCTGGAGACAGCAGCTTCAGACCGGGTCAGCTGGCGGTCCACCATCAAGGCCGGCATCAAGCAAGCAGAACAGAGCAGGGGAGAGATGCCCAGTGGGAAGAACGGAGGTACCGCAGACGGGCAAAGAATGGCGTCGGCACCCACAGACACTGATGACGGAGACTTCACCTGCAGCAACTGCCGCTCGAGGATCAGGCTCTTCAGCCACAGCGGGCGCTGCAACTCCACAACTGACTGATCCATGGCGCAACACCATTGTCTCTCCAGACAGACGGATGGCAACTTTGCGTCATTTGTGCCTTGTTTTGGTGTGCATTTCTTTCTTTTTGTTTGTTGATGACTGTCTTTCTTTCTATCTATCGATCTTTCCTTCTTTCTTTCTCTTTTCCAGTCTTCTGTACTCCCTTTTTTTCATTCTATCGTTCTTCCTGTGTACCTTCTTTTCTCTCTTTTTTTCTTTTTCTTCCGATATCAATCGCAGACAGAGCAAAATTCAACAAATGTGACATTTTAACTCTTTCGATTCAGAACTTCTAACTCATTTCCTTGGCAGTACAAACTAATGTTTTGATAGATTTCTTTTGCGCCCGATCAGCGAATTGATTAGAAAAGACAAAAAGAAAACTTTTCTATTCAAACAAATGCTGACCATTTTCAGACAAGGGAAGTAATTATTTGGAAGCAGATCATCTAATTCCTTCCCTTGGCTGTCGAAACTAATATTTCTACGCGTGAACTAACTTGAATGGATTCATTTTGCGCCCAGTAGTTACACGAAAAGAAGTGGCTGATTGCTCGCTCTTTGTTTCGAATTGTCCTAAGTGTTGGTTAATCTTGCCTGAAGAAGAAGGCCAAAGAGGTCTCGAAACGCGTCGTGCTTTGTTTTGTATTTTGTTGCCCCTATCTTTTTTTTTTCTTGTCCAACGTACAGAACAGTCCTTTCTCTGTTAGGTTTGTGTCAGTTTCCGCCTGCAGTCATCTCACTGTCAGTTTTGTTTTCTTCCTTTTATGCGCGCTCTGTCAGCAAAGATTGCACAAACACTACAGAGTTCATTTTAACCACACGTAGTAAAAGGGGTGAAATATGTGGCCCAGCGACAATGCCACTAATGCTTGGAGTTGATCTAACGGGAATGCATGATCACTCAGCGAATTCATTACAACTGAAAACACTTTCTATCGAAAAAAAAGTTGAACATTTTCAGACAGGAGAAGTAGTTTTTTTTTTTCATTAATAACTTCAGATTCATTCCTTTGCTGTATAAAGTAGTGTTTCTACACGTCAACTGAATTAAAGGGAAGAGAATATAGATTCTTGCCAGTACCGTTTTTTTTACTTAAATTTGTTGTTGTTGTTGCTATTTTGGTGTTTTAACATCAGGGCAGCTTCAAATCACACTGTGGATGAGAGTCCTGCAGATAAGAGTTGGGCCACAGAAAGGGAAATAACTACAAAAGAATTATAGTAGTACGCTCCGACGTACGGACAGGCACAAATATACGCAGCTACGTACGCATGCATGTATGCACACACACACACACACACACACACACACACACACACACACACACACACACACACGCCTGTTTTGAATAAACAGACTGGGGGTGTTTCTGGACGATGAGAGCCCACTAGACAAGACAACTGACGTGATCTCCAGCTACATCAACTTTTGCGTGGGCATGGTACTACAGACAATGGAGATCAAGCTGTACCCAACTCCAAGCCCTGGATCACCAAGGACCTGAAACAGCTGCTAAAAGAGAGAAAGTCAGCTCTGAAAGAAAAGGACACCAGGAATATGCAGCTCACCTAGAAGAAGATCGACAAGAGGATCAGGGAGGAGAAGAAGTACTCTGCAAAACTCGAGGACAACTTCCGGCAAGGTGACTCCAGGAAGTGCTGGCAGAACATCTCTGCCATAACAGGGTACAGGCCCAAGAAAGCTGAACTGAGAGCAGACGACGAGAGGAGATTGGCCAATGTACTGAATGTGTTCTACACACGTTTTGACCAGCGGGACTTCAGCATTGAGCAGCAGCGGGCCATGGACACGGTGCCCCAGCTCCCTGGATCCCCAGTGACCATCAATGAAGAGGAAGTCCGCCGACTGTTCAGGAAGCTGAATGTCAGAAGTGCCTCTGGTCCGGATAGCATCAGCAGTTGGACTCTGAAAACCTGCAGCAACTCCTTGGCCCATGTCTTCAGAGAGCTGTTCCAGCGAACATTTCAGGAAGGCCATGTTTCGCGATTATGGAGGTCATCCACAATCATTCCTGTGCCAAAGAAGAAAGTGATCAGTCAGCTCAACGACTACAGACCAGTGGCGCTAACATCAGTCCCCATGACATGTACTGAGGAAATTGTCCTCAAGCATCTCAGGGGAGAAACTGAAGACCATCAAGATCCACTGCAGTTCGCCTACGCCAGAGGTAGGAGCACAGAAGATGCCGTCCAGACAATGCTGCACCACTTCCACCAGCACCCTGATAGGCTCGGGACGTTCGCCAGGGTTCTGTATGTGGAGTTTTCAAGTGCTTTCAACACCATTCAGCCCCATCACCTCGTCGGGAAACTACTGGCCATAGCTGTTAACCCAATATCATCAAATGGATCTTCAGCTTCCTGACTGACAGACCACAGCAAGTCGTAGTTGGCCGGGTTGTCTCCGATGTCCTGGTGACCAATGCAGGAGCCCCCACAGGGGAGTGTTCTGTCGCATGCCCTGTTCACCATCTACACAGCTGACTGCCGCACCAGGGAGCCATGCAGTCTGCAGACCAAGTTCGCAGATGACACGTCGCTTACAGGGCTGATGCACGACTCTGATGAAACCATGTACCGAGAGGCAGTCGGCAAGTTGGTGGACTGGTGCGACAGGAAATTCCTTCAGCTCAATGTCACCAAGACAGAGGAGATGGTCATCGACTTCCGCAGGATCCCAAGCAGCACCCACCCACTTGTCATCAAGGAAGAGGAAGTGCGCATTGTGCGCACCTACAAGTACTTCGGCAAGTCATTGACAAGTTGGAGTGGACCCCTAACATCGACATGTGCTGCAAGAAGGCCAACCAGCGTCTTTTCTTTCTGCGGAAGCTCCCACAGTTCAGGGTCAACAGCACCATCCTGAACTTGTTCTATCAGTCAGTGATCCAGTCCATCTTCCTCTACAACCATCTGTGCTTCCATCCATCCTCCTCTACAACCATCTGTGCTTCCAGTCGTAACGCTGGTCGATTGCTGTCCATGAGATGCAGGACATCCAGATATAAAGATTATTTTCTGCCATCAGCAATTAGAGCCCTGAAGGAGGCTTGCAGGCGGAATCGAAAATCGATGCCCTTGCTGGAAGATACAGTAAAACAGTAATCATCCTGTCCGCTCCCCCTGTCCTCACTCCAGCCAGTCCATCTTTAAGGTACCCTCCTCAACCCATTCCTCCGTCTCCATCCCCATCTACTCCCCTCCCCTCCCCACTGCACCCTCCCTCCTCCCCCCTTCTTCCAATCAAAACTGTACTGATCTCAGGATTATAATGTTGGTGTCATGATGATGATGATTGCAGTGATAATGATAATGAAAATAACTGAATTTTGAAACCCATGCATACTTAAACAGACTCATGATAGACATTCAAGCATATGCAGATATGCTGGCAAGCATAGGCACCCACATTTATGCACTCATTTATGCATTCTTGCTTTCACGCACACACAACACATACACAGAGAGCGACACTCACGCGCTTATGCACAGATGCATGCACATCCACAGGCACACACATACATGTGTACACACACAGGCACACTTACACACGCACATGCACACACATGCTCACACAGATGCGCACACTCACAATCAGACTTGAGCACACATGCCCACACACAGGCACAATTAGTACTGATCAATGGTTACATACATATTCAATGTGGTTGTGCTGTTGTGGGGTATATTATGGAGATATAGTCCTTTGATCTTATGTTCATATCATGTTTATAACCATGATGTGTTGACAAATTTAAGTTTATGAATTTCTGTGTATGTGTGAGAGAGAGAGAGAGAGAGACACACACACACACACACACACACACACACACACACACACACACACACACACACATATACACACACAATCACACACATGCATACACTCACACACACACACACACACACACACACACACACACACACACACACACACACACACACACACACACACACACGTACTCACTACCACACACGCTCACGCACACACACTCACGTGCACACACGCTCGCGCGCGCACACACACACACACACCCATACACTAACACACACACACTTACACACACACACACACACACACACACACACACACACACACACACACACACACACACACACACACACGTTCGCGCGCGCCCAAACACACACACACACACACACATACAGTGCACGCAAAGAGAGAGAGAGAGAGACAGACAGACAGACATACAGACAGACAGAGACAGAGACAGACAGAGACCGAGGCAAAGAGAGAGAGAGAGGGAGAGAGAGAGAGAGAGAGAGAGAGAGAGAGAGAGAGAGAGAGAGAGAGAGAAAGGGAGAGAAAGAGACAGACAGACAGACTGAGCCAGAGAAAGGGTGAGATCTGTTACATGACCACAATCATAAACAAGAAAAAACAACAACATGAAAACCCTCACACAGACAGAAGCATTAATAGCAAAAGCAAGAGACATTGACACACACACACAC
Source organism: Conus canariensis (assembly GCA_033310375.1). Taxonomy (NCBI): domain Eukaryota; kingdom Metazoa; phylum Mollusca; class Gastropoda; order Neogastropoda; family Conidae; genus Conus; species Conus canariensis. The sequence continues at coordinate 12,639 of JAMYXO010002450.1, read as the reverse complement.
ACACACACACACACACACACACACACACACACACACACACACACACACACACACATATATATATATATATATATATATATATATATATATATATATATATATACAGAGAGAGAGAGAGAGAGAGAGAGAGAGAGAGAGA
>JAMYXO010002450.1:0-7500 GCA_033310375.1 Conus canariensis | reverse complement strand
TACTTTAAACTACAGTCACACCAATATCTACCACTGTAATTTAAACTACAGTCACACCAATATCTACCACTGTATTTTAAACTACACTCACACCAATATCTACCACTGTACTTTAAACTACACTCACACCAATATCTACTACTGTACTTTAAACTACAGTCGCACACACACACACACACACACACACACACACACACACACACACACACACACACACACACACACACACACACACGGAGAAAGTGGAATGAGTTCGCGCGCGCTCGCACACGTAACGTGGCAGTATGTTCAAACGCACTCTTATTGCTTTCTTATATTTCTGTCGCTTTCACTGTCAAAGACTTTCGTAGAGTGTTTACCGTCATATCCATAACAGCAACTGTGAGTAGAGTTGGTATCAAACACACAGGACTGGCGAAGTTGGTTTTAATAGGAGCCATGCCATAGATCATACTTCAGTCCTGCTCAGCCTTTCTTTTTTTAGTTTTTTGTGTTTGTTTTTTGTTTAGCAATATTCCTCGTAGTTAATGCTTTCTTTTTCTTTAAAAATGTTATAACTTCTGATTAATTTTGGTTTCTAATTTGAAAAGAAATCCAAAATGGGGCAGGAAACGTAAACAGTAATTAAAACAATACGTACAGCATCAGAGAACTATAAAATAGGCATTCTGGCTCACCCACCTCCGCCAGCTCCAACCGGCTGAAGCCGGTTTCGCTGTTGCTCCGCCGGCTTACCCAGAATGCCTATTTTATAGTTCTCTAATAGTAAACACTTTACAAACATACATAATGTGTAGGATTATCTGTTTTTAACACTAATTTAGAAAACTTTTGAGACTTTAGTTTTTGCTTAATCCTTCGTTTTTCTTGATCGTCTTCAATAACATCATTTTCACGCATACATTCATCAAATGCGTCTCTGTCTTTCATGTGGAATAAAACTACAGTCTTTAACTGTTCTCTAAAGTCTTTTAAAACTGAGTTATATTTTTGACATAAAATCCACACACTTATCCCAGCATGTCTTCCACTGAAAGCCAGTTTTGACAAAGCGTTTCTTTTTTTGACTATATCCTTTTCTGCTGAACAATCATCTATAATAAATAGTGTCTGAGTTCCTTCAAACTGTCTAAAGAAATGTTCTAAACACTCACTCAGTTTATTGCTAGGATCAACTAAATATATGTCATCATCTGTCCATATAAACCTTCTGTCGTGATATGCTTTGTTCCATTTAAGTGTTGGGCAGAAAATTACTATATGATCAAAATTATAACGATAAACTGTTTGTAATAGGTCGAGGACAAATATTGTTTTTCCACAACCAGTCTGTCCACAAATCAATGAACAATGAGGGGTTTTTGTCATAAAGTTTAACATCGGCATTGACACCAAAGTCGTCTGCTCCATAGTTTTAAAACAGAATTTAATCTAATCCAGTTATTGTTTTTTATCATACTCTCTGTCAAAACTTGTTCAGTATAATAAAACCCTATAAGGCCCAAATGTGTAAGATTAATCCAGTTCAGTTCTGTAAGATCGTTTCTATTTAAACTAATATCAATTTTGTTGCTTGTTGTTATGACCTTAATATCCTCGCCATTGTAAAAACGACGACAGTAACTTTAAGTTTGTCAACGTCTAAGTTTTGCCAGCTAATAAGAATTCCTTCCATAAGGTTGTCACTGACACCCACAGCTCCATTTCTTGCCTCATCTTTTAAGACAGAAATTTTAAATATCATTGTGAACGTGTCTCCTAATTTTGTGCGTGGAATGAACTGTAATTTTGTAGAAGCTTTCTTTAAAACCGATTCTCTTCTGTGGAGGATGTACTGTTTGTCCCCAAACGGCTTTATTTCGATCTCTTTCCGACTGTTGTCCTCTGGCATAAGACTTACATGTAAAGGGCCAGAGTTCAATGCTTTTCTGAAACTTTTTTGACGGTCAAAAAATGTAAATGGGCTTACGAATTCAAATTTTATGTCCCATTCTAAATATGGTTCTAAGTGCCATTTGTTGTCAGTTTTTCGAACTATTTTATATTCATACTGACCTGTATTATTTGCTTCTAGATTGCGTAGTTGTTCTAGTTTAGGAAACCTTTTGTTGTCGTCAACCTCTTTGCGCTTATAATAACCATCTTTAGTGTACTCAAAACCATACAAAGTGCCTATCTCACCGTTTTGTTCAAAGTCCTCAACGTCTGCAAGGTCTTTTAATTCTAAAGTTACACACCTCTCAGGCGCTAATGTGACCCCCGAATCGTCTGGTCCACGTGACATTTTTTAAAACAACGTATTATTTTATTTCTAAAACAATGTGCAGGTTATCACATTTCACGACTTTCCCTGTTTTATCTGTGATCTTTATATTAAATGATCTGACCCTCCCACAAGCTAATCTTTTAAACTGTAAATTAGGGAATCGTATAATTTCATAATCGCAATATGCAGCTTTCCCTGATGGAAGAGCTCTTAAAACAGTTGAGGGCCTTCCATCATATAAGTTTTCATCAGTGCTCAGCTCGTCCAAATGAACATAGAGTAATGAATGTAATGCAAGATCGAGCGGATATTCTCCCTCAAAAGTAGTTTCGTCTGGTGCAACTCTAAATTTATGATAGACTTGATTGGTTTTAAAGCCTAACATTTTAGCTAGCTCTACACCAAAAAAGTAATGGACTACTTCTTTTTCAGGTTTGAATGTCAACATGTGTTTTTAGATTTGCATTGTTAAGTTTGAGAGTAATGTCGAAGTTACTCATTGCTTCTTTTAGCGAGCAAAACCCGTAATAACCATCAGGTATGGTTAACTGGCTAATTACGTCTCCTCTTCTGTCAAGTTTTCGAATTAAATTATTCTTCTTGGATTCACTTATATTAAACCATACGACTTTGTAGAATATTTCATGGAGTGCAACCCTTCGGGTTCCGCATTCATTATCAATAGCATATTCTAAAAACGAAGGACTGTCTTGAGTTGTTATTGTTACAAACATTTTTAAAACAATTTAAAAATGAGTGCATTCAAATATACTAATGCAAAATATTCTGTTGGACCGCACTACAATCTTAAAAATATAACAACTGACACCCTCGACATTTCTGTGACTCAGACTGACGCCTTTCAAGTAAAGGTTAGTACTCCATTGGATCGTTATCTTAACCCTCCTATCAAAAACGACTACATCGCGAAAGTGTGGTTCAGTCATCCGATGCAGTTTTATCAGAACCAGTTAAACTTTGCTGTGTTTTGTGCATCAACTGGGTGTGGAGTGTCGTATGCTGATCATTTAAATCATCCTGTTCCTTTGGTGAGGTCAGTGTATAGATTTCATTTTTATTACACCTTCAGACGTATTTTATCTGAACTGCAAGCACCATTACCAAATGACAAAACGTTTAATCCATTCAGCAACAGAATAGATTACAAGGCTTTTGAAAGGATCTGTAACGAATTTGATATTGACCCAAAGACAGACTTTAGACAAAAGTTGGATCTTAATCATGGTTTAGGCACCCTTTATTTTTGGGGCGTGCATAGAAAGTATAACTATGATTGGAATCCTCCTTACACATCTTTCTCTTCAGGCACAACTGTTCACCTCGGGTCCATAGAGCAAGAGCATAAAACAGCATGGACAACATTTATTTTGGATACCTCTAAGGGCCTAACAAAAGCGGGAATAGAACGAATAAACGACTCTATTCGTACTTATGTTTGGTGTTTGCTAGGTTCGCAAGCACAAACGAGATCAAACATAATTGATCCTTCTACTGGCTTTGACGCCCAAAAACAGTATTTGGCAAATTTAGAGGATTCTATTAATTCTGCAATTGATTTACCTTCAAGTATTAAAAGGTACCAAAATGTTTTGCAATACGCAAGATCGAAAGTAGACTTTGCTGTTGGCACTGGTTTATACATGCTGCCTTCTGACCTCAGACTTCAGATAGGAACAATAATAAACTATAATAATGAAATCCTTGTGGCTGGCAATGAAGAGAAGGTCGGAAAAAACGACATAAATTCTAAGCCAGCAATAGCAATAAAAAAAGAAGTCCCAATCCCCCCCTCAAAACCCCATCCAATCCCCAAGGCCCAAAGCCCAAAGGCCATTGAAGACGCGCGTGATGACCATGAATATGAAAAGACGGCACTTGTTATTGGATTAACTGCCCTAGGATTACTTGGTCTTTATCTTACTATAAAGTAACCCAACTATTAAGACAACTAATGTCCATAAGTGCTCAGCCATAAAGCCAACTACTTTACTTGCGGCAGACAAAAGCCAGCTAACGATCCCTCCTATTATACCAGGCAAAGAGTCTATTGCCTTACTGGCTAATTTTTTTAATAAACTTGCAAGATGATCAAGTTGTTTTTTTACCCATGATTTATCTGATGGTGGTCCTGGTGGCACTGCTCCCCCACCACCGCCGCCTGTAATAGCCAACACCAGTGTACTTATTGCAAATCCTAAGGCTGTTATAACGCTCGCTAATGTGACACCTTGCTCTCTAAACAGTGTTCTTATTCGTTCTGCTAACGTTGTGTCTTCATATAAAATTCTTTGGATAGTTTCTCTTATTCTGCTCACTTGAGTTCGTAATTGTTCTCGGTTAGTAGACAACACTTCTAGTCTTGCTGATCTCTCTTGTTCAAGATCTTTTAGTCTTTGTGTTATTCTTTCTTTAACACCAGGTCCTAAGTTGTGGTCATCAGCCTCAACTAGTTTTTCTTTTTCTCTTTTTATATGCTCATCTAGTTCACCCAGTTTTGCTAAATTGTTTGTTAATTCGCCTCTGATGCTTTTCAAAGCATGATCAAGGGCCGTTATTTCTCTCATAGGTAGCGGCGGATCGTGCATAGTTTTTAATGCTTCTGAAAAACTGGTTTCTATTATTTCGTCTGCTGTTGGGCTTAAATCTTTAAGGGGTATGTTTTGTATTTGGTTATCTGTTGGGAGTTCTTGTAGTGTGTTTTGAAGTTTAGCAACTGCCTCACTGTCTAATCTTCGCGGTTTAGCAATGCCAAGGCGATTTTGATCGCTCACACTGAGCCTTTGTCTAATTGTAGTCTTGCTAAAAACTTTGATGGGTCTGGTTTAGTTGTAAGCTGAACAAGTTGTCCTTGCTCGTTTTTCACAAACAAATGGTCATCTTTTGTTTCAAAATCATTAGGGTCTATAAATTCGGGAGGTTCTTGGCCTAAACTTTGATAAAATGATTTGACCTTACTTTCTGTTAATTCACGCCGCAATGATTGTAATGGATGTGTCAAAGGCGTCATTTCACTCATGTCGTCTCCAGGATCAAAAACATCATAATCTTCTTCTGCCATGTTTTTAAATAATTAACTTTTTATTTTGTTTTATAAAAAAAATGTCACAAGCATATGGTTCGATTCTTGACCCGCATAGAAGACTGAAAGAGCCCTTTGGCGTGAAGGGAAATAAACAGAATATTATTGTTCCAAATAATCCATCTACTATTGATTCAGATCAAATTCTTACTGTTAAATTTCCAGACCTAGGAGCAGATGAAGTGATTGTGCCAGGATCTGCACGACTTACTTTCAAAATAGAACTCGAATCAGCAACAGACGCAAACAGGACAGTAGTTCAGAATCTGGGACGGGCAATCGTTAAGAAAATTTCTATAAAACTTGAGGGGCAAGAAATATTTTCTTTACACAATGCAGACGTATTTTTAATCTATTGTGATCTATGGCTAACCGCGAATGAAAGGGCCGATCTTGCGTTTCAAGGAATCGAAAATAACGAAGCACTAAAACACAGAATAGACGCCGAAGATGCTAAAGACGGTAACAAGTATGAAGCTGTAAGTTTTGCTTATGGAAATCGCTTTTCCATACCCTTAGATTTTGAGTTGTTAAAAGCGCATGCGCCATACTTTCAAGGAGCATTAAAAGACAGATTGTCATATGAACTAACTTTTAATGAATACAAACGTGTCATCAAATCTACAGACACTGATTCCAAGTACAGCATTTTCGACATCTCGTTAGAGTTTGACATTGTTAGCAACCCTAACTTAGCAAGGCTGATTGAGCAACAATATCAGTCAAAATTAGCAATATATTACGAAAGAGTGATTCATCATTCAAAATATCCTAAAAGCAGAGCAGACACTATATGGAACTTTAGTTTTAGCGCCGCAGCAAGATCCCTTAAAGGTATTTTATTGCTGTGTGAAGATGAAGAACCATTCAAAAGACAAAGTGAAAAGTTTATCAATCCTAAAATAACTAAAGTACAATGTTCAATTGAGGGTAGTCCTAACCAAGTCTACGGTAGCGGGCTTAAACCTTATCATCATTTTGATGAAATAAGAAAATTGTTTGGAGGCGGGAGGTGTAGAAATCCAACAGTAGACCTTGTGTCTAAAGATCTACACCTTCACAGTGTTAGACTTGATGAATATTTAACAACGAAATACGGTTTATGGTTTGACCTAAGGTCAACAGAGGATAATCAGTTGCATGGGAGTGGGGAGAACAGTTAAAGACGTAATAAACATTCAAATTGATAAAGAAAAAGAGAGTGATAAACCACTTAATGTACATTTGTTTTTAATATATGATGCGCAGCTGAATATTCAAGATAACAGATTGAAAGATATCCAATACTAAATTATTTTTATTTTAAAAAAGCATGTCTGTTACGACTTATCCAAAAGTGCCCAAAGAAGAGATAGCTGCTGCTGTAGACATAAAAACTTTCAGATTAACAAACATAACACAAATGCAAACCCAACTAGAGCAGGACCTTTCAAAATACAGTAAAACCAAATGAAGGTATTCTGCTGTCTTTAATGCTATTACATATGTTAATACTGGAGCATCGATCACTAGTGCTCTATCAGCAGGAACAAGTGTAGGTCTCTTAGCAACAGGCGTAGGTGCACCGGCAGCTTTACCTCTAGGTGGTTTGTCTTTAACTCTTGGCCTGTGTTCATTGGCTGTAAGTGCTGTCAGCAAAAAAATAAAAGCTAAACTCCAAAAGCACACAGCTATGGTTCAACTAATAACAGCTAAACTTAGTTCCTTCAAACTGACAATAAATAAAGCACTTGCCGACTCGAACATCACGGATGAAGAATTTAGTCGCCTACAGGCTGATTTTGAGGACTACAAAAGACAAAAGTTTGATCTTCAAAGAAAGGCAAGGGCAACTTTTTCTCAACAGCCAGACACCGACCAGATAAAAAAGGAATGTTTAAAAAAAGTAAACGAAACATTAAACTCTGTTCTAAACAGCTCACATTAACAACCCCAAAGGGCGTTTATACTTTAGTTTATGAGTCCAAGCACAAAAAGACCGTTGATATTGATTCTGATTAACTTTTATTTTTTTGATTTAAATAAATATTTTGAGTTAGAAAAGAAACTCAGCATGGATAAGATATATGAAGGTTCAGATGAATTGTTTGAAGCAATGCTCGAGGAAGAGCGTTTGTCAAAAGCTTTAAATGAG
>JAMYXO010002449.1:22500-23760 GCA_033310375.1 Conus canariensis | reverse complement strand
AAAACGGGACAAAAAAGAAAGAGTGAAGTGGAAAACCAAACCAAACCCAGACCAAACCAAACCAAAACCCCGGAACATGAATCCCATTGTCTTACCAACCAAACAGCAACTGGCCCCCAAAACTAAAAGCCCACTTGCACGTGGAGGGCGTGCCCCTGCTGGCCCTGTTCATGGGCGTGACCGGGTGCAGCGGAGCACAGCAAGGGGTGGTTTGTTTACTTCATTCCACCACCCGTTTGCACGTGGAGTGTGATAGGGGGTTCCAACGTGTGCACTGGCTTAAACAATGGACACTTGGGAGTGGTCCATTTGGGAAAGGGGGCAGGTGAAGGTGGAGGGGGGGGGGGTCAAGGGGGGGGGAGGAGGGGAAGTGGGGGAGAAGAAGAAGAGAGCCCTGACAGGTTGGGTTGGGAGAGAGAGAGAGAGAGAGAGAGAGAGAAGAGAGAGAGAGAGAGACAGACAGAAGACAGACAGACAGACAGACACAGAGAGAGAAAGAGAGGAGAGAGAGAGAGGGAGAGAGAGAATTTTTTCCTCAATCCCCAAAAGTGGCGAAAGCAATAAAATTGTTCTATTCTTTGTGTGTGTGTGTGTGTGTGCGTTGTGGTGTGTTGTGTGTGGGGTTTGTGTGTGTGTGTGTGTGTGTGTTTTGTGTGTGTGGGGTGAGCGTGCATGCGTGCGTGCGTGCGTGCGTGCGAGCGTGCGTGCATGCGTACTTGGGGCGCACGCGCGCATGCGCGCGCCGTGTGTGTGTTGTGTGTGTGTGTGTCCCGCGCGTGCGTGCGTGTATGTGTGTGTGGAACATGGGTTTTCGGTTTTACGTCTGTAAAGGGATAAAATTCATGTTGAATTGCAAGTAATCCGTCACGAGTTCTTTCCCCTGCTCTGGTTGGCCAGGGAAGGCAATGTAACCAATGCGACCTTTATTATACTGGGACGTGTTATTTGCCACAGGAAGGTAATCCAATTGCTGCGCAAAGTAAGTTTTAAAGATTAAATTCTTAAGGTACTTAAAATATACTATTTGTTTGTGTTCACGAAATCAAAAAAAATCAAATTCAATGGCTATAATATATTACTACATGGAGTTATTTAAAAAACAAAAAAAGTTAAACTGCAGCAACGCAAAAAAACCAAAACATATATAGTTAAAATTCTATAAGTAGCATTCCCTTACTTTTACAACGCATCAATGAAACAAACATATCAACGCACAACGTGTTACAATGCATGGATAATAATTATGTACAGTACCAGAAA
>JAMYXO010002449.1:17500-20000 GCA_033310375.1 Conus canariensis | reverse complement strand
TTTCTGGATTGGTTTTCAGACCGAAATGCGACAGGTCTATCCCAAATGGCTGATGCAGCGAGAAGTTGATGGAAAAAGTCACATCAAATGTCTTCATCTGCGTGAGTTTACTCTAAATGATCTGCACGCCCTTTCCAGCTGTGGTGCACACTCGCACACGCTGGAACTGGGCGCTAGCTCATTGCTGGAAGATAAACCAGAAGAAATTGTTGCGGAGTTGGTTTTGATCAGTAGTTTACAAATCCTAACAATGAAAGAGATGACATGGCTCAGCCCTGCCCAGGCAGAACGTGTCTTGACAGAATGCAAGCTTCTCAAAACATTTAAATTTACCCCTCGATGGGTTCGTGATACCAAGTTATGGGTTGGCTTGTATGAGAAATACAAAGATGTCCTCACTGGAGAAGATTTCTTGGCGATATATGCAAAGTGTGCTCACAACTTTACCACAGCACACTACCTGGAAATGTGCACCAGAAAACTTGACCCACTCCACTGGTCATCTATAGACTTCTCTGTTCAGGATATCTATGCAGTGTATGGTGACAGTGATACTGAGTAATGTCATGGTTCAAAGGACGTATAGTATGTTGGCTGTAATTCGTGTAAAAAGAAACAGTGAATTATTTTTTCCTTTCATTTTCAGACTGTAAGAAACAAAATGACGATTTACCGGTACATTCTTCAAGGAGGCAGCGTGACAGAATGTGATGCGTCTTCCAGGCAGCTTTCGTGTGATGAGACATTTGATACAGACATGGAACCAGAGTGCTTACCTAATACAACATCTGATGCTGATGCTTATTATGCTGCTGCCCAAACTTCTGGTGATGTCAGGCAATTACAGACACTGACTTAAGTAATGACAGTATTCACACCGTCAGTCAAACAGACATTCATCAAGACTGCTTACCTAGCACAAGTACTGGTATTTATACTACCCTCTCCAATGCTGTCATTAATGCAGAATATGGACCTCATGCATCAGAAGGTGCTATTAATGCAGAATATGGATCTCATGCATCAGAAGAAGCTCTCGACAGCGAGGATTCATACCACCTGGGAAGTGACTCGGAAACTACTGAATCCTACTGGTCTTCAGGCACAGACAGTGAACAGGGCTCAGTAGATGGAGACATGCATCCTCCACCTGCTGCCCACAGGGACAGCACCAGTGCAAAACGTAAACGTGCTAGAAGTGGAATGGCAAATAAAGACAGCTGGCCACGCAGGGCAAACAGGAATCTCCGCATGAAAGGAGAAGCCTACCTTAGTCGCGTGAAAGGCACAGATGGTAAAGTCACTACAAAAGAAAAAGGGGCTAGACAGATGGGGCCAAAATGCACATCTCCCTACTGCAGCAAGTCCAAGGCCAGAAGGTGTAATGATATTTCTGAGGATGACAGAAAAAGCATGTTTGACTCATTCTGGACCAAGCTTGACTGGAATCAGAGGAAGACCTACGTTGCTTCCCTTGTGGACTACAAACCTACAGAAAGAGGAAAAAAGTGTGGGCACAGTCGTAGACAGGGTACATTTCAGTATCACTTACGCATCAGAGATGAAAGGGTTCAGGTGTGTAAGACAATGTTTATGAACACTTTATGTGTTAAAGAATGGAGTGTCCGGAACTGGGCCATGAGTGGATCGTCTTCACATGGCATGCAGGAGAGTTCACATCACACCCTCCCAAGGCACCTGATGATCCAAAGAGTGAACTGGCACGTTCTTTTTTGGAATCGCTCCCAAAGTTGCCATCACACTATTGTCGCAGAGACTCGAACAAACTTTATCTGGAAACAACTGTACAGTCCAAGAGTCAGCTAGTTAAGCTTTTCCAGGCTTACTGTGACAGCAAAGGTGTCAAACGGGCATCGAGACAGGTGCTCATCCGGGTATCAAAACAAATGAACATTGCTATATTTAAACCCAGGAAGGACCAATGTAACATTTGTACGTCCTACATCTTAGGACAGTACTCAGCAGAACAGTTTGATTGTCACATCAGGCGAAAAGAGGAGGCTCAAAATGAAAAGAAAAAAGACAAGAGAATGGCACAAGATGACAGCAGTGTCCTTGTTCTTACCATGGATTTGCAGGCAGTGCTTTTGGCTCCTAGGCTGTTTGCCAATGCCTCATACTTTAAAACCAAACTTTGCTGCCATAATTTTACCCTCTATGAACTTACGTCACGTAGGTGTGTGTGTTACTTTTGGCATGAATGCAATGGTGACGTCACGAGCAATACTTTTGCCTCCTGCATCATGGACTACATTCAGGACTCGCTCGCCAGTCACACACTCAGTACCATTATCATCCACTCGGATGGGTGTTGCTATCAAAATAGAAATACAATTCTGTCCAACTGTCTCCTGCACATTGCAGTGGAAAACAAGACAATTATCATACAAAAGTACCTGGAAAAAGGGCACACCTGGATGGAGGTTGATTTGGTACACTCCACCATTGAACGCCGACTACGTCATCGCCAGATCTACTG
>JAMYXO010002449.1:7500-10000 GCA_033310375.1 Conus canariensis | reverse complement strand
AATCCATCTTTTAAGGAAATGGCTATATCCAGGAACGGGATACTGCATGGCGATGTATTGAAGGTGAACTTGATGGTTTCATGGAACGAGTTTATGTGATCCATAAACTGTTCCAATTCATCTTCTGATTTCACCCACAAGACAAAAATGTCATCTACGACACACACACACACACACACACACACACACACACACACACACACACACACACACACACACATATATATATATATATATATATATATATATATATATTCTTTCTTTTTTATGAGCTGAGGCATCAGTAAAGAAATGATGATTTTTCATTTTTTTTCTTTAACGGTAGTGATGGTGGCTTTTTTTCGCTGTAGCTGTTGTAAGAGCTGCTGGAATTATTTCTGCTGTTGTTGGTTCAGTTGATCTTTGCCCCCCCCCCCCCCCCCCCCTTTCTCTTCTTTTCGTTCTTTCTTTCTTTCCTTCTGTGTTCTCTTCTTTCTCTGTTTCAGATAACAGATTAAACACGGTGGAGTTTGCTCGTTCCTGAATCATTGGTTCGAAAGTCCTCTTTGCTGTTTTGATTGTATAGTCTGTTTTCAATTATTTAAAAAATGGATCTGGGGGCAACACGATAAGGGTGGTAGTGTGTGTGTGTGTGTGTGTGTGTGTGTGTGTGTGTGTGTGTGTGTGTGTGTGTGTGTGTGTGTGTGTGTTGGGGGGGTTTGTAGGAGAGGAGTGGAGGGGTGAGACAGGCTTGAAAAATGTTGTTTAACGTACAGTCTGACAGAAAGACAGACCGACAGACAGACAGAGAGACTGATGCCTTTTAAAACCCTCCTCTCCTCTCAGACAGGAAGAAGGAGAGAACGTTGACAGAGGCATCGTCACGACCCCCACAATCCCTCTGCCCAATAGACCCCCCACCCCCCACCCCCCGACACACACACACACACACACACACACACACACACACACACACACACACACACACAGAGGCACAAACACACACACACACACACACACACACACACACACACACACACACACACACACACACACACACACACACACATACACTCGTCTTATATCACTTAATGTGGAAAGACGTTAAATTGAAGACAACAACAACAACAACAACAACAACAACACACACACACACACACACACACACACACCACACACACACACACACACACACACACACACACACACTCCTTTCCCTTGCTCTCACCTCGGTGACCTCTACCCAACCAAATCGTTTTGAAAAAAAAAGTCTGACGCCGAACCTCTTCCGCCTCTTTTCGCCTGACTGACTTGTAGCGGAAATTACTACGCCTAAGGAGAGAGAGAGAGAGAGAGAGAGAGAGAGAGAGAGAGAGAGAGAGAGAGAGAGAGAGAGAGAGACAGAGACAGAGACAGAGAGAGAGAGACAGAGAGACAGAGAGACAGAGCGACAGAGACAGGCAGAGTGAGAGAGAGAGAGTGAGAGAGAGAGAGAAGGCGAGGGGGGGGGCAGAGCCAGAGTGACAAAGACAGGCAGAGAGAGAGAGAAGAGAGAGAGAGGGGGAGATACAGCGACAGAGACAGGCACACACACACACACACACACACACACACACACACACACACACACACACACACACACACACACACACAGAGAGAGAGAGAGAGAGAGAGAGAGACAGAGACAGAGACAGAGACAGAGTGAGAGAGAGAGAAAAGAGAGGAGAGAGGGGGGGCAGAGACAGAGCGACAAAGACAGGCAGAGAAAGAGAAAGAGAGAGAGGGGCGGGGGGGGGGGGGGATAGACAGCGACAGAGACAGGCACACTCACACACACACAGACAGAGAGAGAGAGAGAGAGAGAGAGAGAGAGAGAGAGCGCTATTATTATATTGGGTATTTATATAGCGCCTATCCTCGGTCACAGACCAAGCTCTAAGCGCTTTACAATAAACACACTACCTCACTCACTCAACAAGCTATCAAAGCAACACAATCATGTATATCTCCCACTTGTTCGTTCTAGAGTTGTTCCCCTTTCTTCACCCTTGACATGGATCATTGTTCCCACTTACAAAGGGACAGAATCGTTCCAATCAAACAGCCCGAAGGTAGCGATCCACTGGCCAACAACACACATCACGCATGACGTGGATTAAGATGCGCAAAACATCGAATGAAATAGTTTTGTTCATGTCTTCTCTCCCTTTTACCACACCCCTTGTCCCTCCCTTACCTCCTCCTCCTCCCCGCCCTCTTCCCTCACCCCTCTCCCCACCACACCACCCCCTCCCTACCCATGTGCTTTCCGTCCGCCAGGGGAAATAACATACCTCAGACTCTTCTGGGAAAGGGAGACCATCCCAGCTGTCAACATCCCAAACTTCATCACGATCTTTGTTTGTTTGTTTGTTTGCTTATTTGTTTTTTTTTTTGTGTGTGTGTAAGGGAATGTATTCACAAAAGCAAACATAGACTCATGTCGATGATGCTCTTGTAAGCGATGTTGATCATGATGCTA